>SKCR01032884.1:0-94446 GCA_019454045.1 Zanthoxylum bungeanum
GTACCGCGTACCACATTCTTACCGATTTACAAGACATGGTTGGCTTCTAGCAAAGCACCGTGCCTACCCAATTCTCCAGAAATATTCTTTTAAGGAATACAAGATCTATATCAGGCGTAGTATATATAGTATTACGTATTACGATCCAGTATCGGAAGTCACATGTTAGGCTTAGGGCTGGAGTTGTGTCTGCCCCGTATGAAGCATATATCGGATCACTAGCAACTAGTCTCTTTATGATCGGAAAGTTATGACCTAGTCATACTTTCCCGATGGCTATAGCACTATAGAGTACCAGTTATGTATCCCTGCGTGATCATCATCTCCATATGACTGAAGTGATACTTCCATCTTGACATCACACCCAATACACTACAATTCTCAGTATACCCAGAAGAGGCGTACACAAAACCTGTTAAAGCCCCGGACGACCAAAACCAAAGTATATTGATTGTCGCAAGTATTAGCGATGCAAGTCTCAGGTTAAGACCATATACACCTACCCTGATTCGGATTCCCATAGACACATAGTCATACTACCAATGTGATTCTGAGGGGTCTATCCAGAGCGAAGCTGTTCCCGTACCATCGGCAAACAGAACCTCCTATCACACTTGCATGAGTATCCAATACCCAAATATATGAGAACTATGCTGTTGTGCCCTCACAACGCGCACAAGTGTAATACTAGTCTTTTACGCATTATCGACGTCCAATCTTGATAATACTACGACTATGAATATTTAATAATTAAACCTTACGTAGATTAATATTGTCTCATATCTTATTAATCTACTACTAATCATATAGACTTTTATCATTTATATATCCAGGTAATCCAGTTACAAATGATAAAAGAGCAATTTTCTTTGTCACATAGTTAATTTTGTGCAAGAACACCATGTTCTTTACAAAATAGTGATGCTATAGGTCATAATTATCCAACACCTAGTGGCAGTATAGTTTTCCATACTAACTCGCCTTTTCTGAACGATTTGGCCACGACTTTCCGATTACATCCCTTGGCCATCTTTGTCTTCTACGCTTCCAAACGATTGATGACATCGCATTTGACATCATCCAATTCTAATAAATTTTGGATCATTGCTTCACTGTAATCTTCCCTTGTCAATTCTTTTTGCAATGCCACCCTAGTGGATTTAATATTGACTTCAACTTGTAATACGACCTCTTGACCATATACTAATTGAAATGGCGTGACCGAGGTACTCGTTCAAGGTGACGTCCTATAATCCCATAGAGCCTAACTTAAGCATTCGTCCCATTGCCTGGCATTGTCTGTTATCATTTTTCGAATCAATCCTTTGAGGGTTTTGTTGGACGATTCTACCTGACCATTTGACTGGGGGTAGTATGGAGTAGTGTTTACCAGTTGGACCCCATATTTGGTCAGAAAGCTCCTAACCTTTTCGCCGTTCAGAGAAGTGTCGTGATCCACCATTAATGTTTGAGGAATACCGAATCGGTGGATAATATGCTCTTTTATGAACTTGATGATTTGCTCTTGAGAAATCTCTACTACCGGAATTGCTTCCACCCATTTGGTGAAGAAATATGTGGCGGCGATGATGAAGGTATGTCTTTTGCTAGATGCGGGATAAATTTTCCCTATCAAATCCATCGCTCATCCTATAAATGGCCACAGCTTAACAACAGAGACCATTTCGTCGTTGATGCTCTCTGAATGGGCCCATGCTTCTGACAAGCAATGCGTCCCTTAGCATACAACAAACATGATTCTCCCATTTTCGGCCAATAATATCTGCTCCTTATGATCAATCACCTCATCTTTATTCCGGCCTGGTGAGCCCCACAGACCCCTTCGTGTATTTCGGCCATAATAGTCTTAGATTCGATGGCCCTACATATTTTAAAAACAGACCATCTTGGCGTTTTTTGTATAACACATCTCCCAATACCACATAGTTCAAGGCTTTTAGTTTTAGCCTTCTATCTTTCCCATTTTCTGGTTGTCTTAGGAACTCTTTGATCTCTCTTCTCCAATCGTCCTCATTTTGGACTTCAGCGGTCATGACGTCCATCACGCCTTTTCGCCTCACCAGGGCTGGTTTGGCCTCCTCTCTCCTATATACGTTATCTATGCTTGTCTGTTTATACCCTGAGGCTGTCTGGGCCAAGTTATTGGCCACCTCATTCTTCGCCTTAGGACGTGTTCCAGCTCTACGAAGTCAAATTGATCTAGCAGCTCTTTGGCTATATCTGACAGTGCCATGACTAACGGACTCTGGCACTTAAAGACTCCAGTCACCTGTTGGATCACTAGTTGAGAATCTCTTTTAATGGACATGTGTGTCACTCTCATATTAAGGAGTATTTCCAACCCAAATATCAAAACCTCATATTCGGTCTGGTTGTTTGTGCAACATTCGTCAAACTTGACGATGAAATGGAATGGTTCTTCTAACGGACTGACCAAGACAATTCCCATTCCTGCTCCTTTTTTGACGTGCTAGACCCATCGAAATTCATCGTCCACGGCTTTAAACTGCATTCGTCTATTTCCATTTCTATTTCTTTAGTGGTACTTAAACATGGGTGATCAGCTAAGAAATCCGCCAGGTCCTGATTTTTTTACGGTCTTTTGGGGTTCATGTCGTATATCGAATTTCGACAATGATAGAGGCCGAAACCCAACTCTTTGATGCAAAATAGGACAGGAAAACATGTACTTTATTATATTAATTTTTGTAATTAAATACACAGTAGTCGGCCTAAGGTAGGCGCGTAATTTAGTACATGTGAAATACAAAGCCAAACACAACTTCTCCATTGGAGAATAATTACATTCATATTTCAACAATTGTCTGCTGATATAATAGATGGCTCTTTCGACATTCGCATTATCGTTCTGTGAAATCATTCCAGCTATGGATTGCTTTTCAGCGGATATGTAAAGCTTCATTGGCCGTCCTGACACAGGGGGTACCATTACCGGCGGTGGTTGTGACAAATAATTCTTCAGGCTCTCGAAAGCCTTTTGATGTTCCTCGGTCCAGACAAATTTGTCCTTATCCTTTAGCCTCATCAGGGACGAAAATACTTTAGTTTTTCCTGCACAGTTAGAAATGAATCTTCTTAAGAAATTAACTTGCCCTAGGAATCTTTGCAACTCTTTTTTGTTTTGGGGTGGCTTGGCTTCAGCAATTGCCCGAGATTTATTGGCATCAATCTCAATTCCCCACTGGTGGACTAGAAAGCCAAAGAAATTTCCTGCACAAACCCCGAAAGCACATTTGGCAGGGTTTAACTTTAATTTGAATTTCCTCATTCGTTCAAAAGTCATCGCTTAGTGGCTAAAATATTCGTCCATGGTCATAGACTTAACCACTATATCGTCTACATAAACCTCTACAAAATTACTGACCATGTCATGGAAAATTAGATTCATGGCCCGTTGGTAAATGGCCCCGGAGTTTTTTAGGCCGAATGACATTACCACCCACTCATAACATCCTAAAGACCCCGGGCATCTGAAAGCCGTTTTATGAATATCATTTTCGGCAATGTAGATTTGGTTATACTCTGCGTACTCATCCATAAAAGAATACACTTGATATCCTGTTGTGGAATCTACTAAGGAATCCACTGTAGGCATGAGGTATTGATCTTTTGGTGTTGCCAAGTTTAAATTCCTAAAATCTATGCATATTCTTAGTTTTCCATTCTTTTTCATGACATGGATGATATTTGACAATCATTCTACATATCTGGTCGTTACTAATGAATTTTTCCTTCAAGAGGCACTCAACTTCTTTTTTAATGTCAGGCATAACATTGGGTGCAAACCTCCGGGGAGGTTGCTTATATGGCTTGTGGTTTGGCATAATTGGCAACCTATGTTATAAATAAAGAAATCATACCATTTTGTACAGTTAAAATATTTAAGAAATAAAGTAAGAAATAATTAATTTTAAAAAAATAAAAAAAATTGTTATAAATAAATATTTAAAAATAAAAAAATATAAATTTTTTTGAGATAAATATTACAAAATATTATTTTTGAAGTAAATATTACAAAATAAATAATTATAAATATTTTTAAATGAATATTATTATTTTACATACTAAAAAATAAAAAAAAAATTAATTATTATACATATTAAAAAATAAATAAATATAAAATTTTAATAGAAATAACATTGAAAGTTCATGTTTTTATTAGTAGAGGAATTTGTATTCCCCGTCTTTGGTGAGCAATCCAAATTCTACCATTTCAAATAAATTGAATTCTCATGGAATTCAAATTGCTTCCCCGCTTATATAACCAAACAATGGGAATGAGAAAAGAATTTGAATTCATTTCCACTCCCATGGAGTCTACTAAAAAATTGAAATCTACATGTTTAATAGATAATAATCATCAGTAAGTCACGCATAAGTTATAATCACAGCATGCAATCTTTATTTAATTTGGATTAGCACACCAGTATCTGTAAGGCCAGTTCACCTAGGTGAATTAATTTTGCTTCTTAATTTACTTGTTGTAAGCCAATTCCTTTTTTTGTCTTCTTATACATACAAGAATGCACACAAACCAAAGGTTTCATTGACAGATTCTTATAATATATACAACAACAACAACAACAACAACATAAGAAATGAGATGGAGCAGCAGCTCACCAAGTGAAATCACCTGTAATGTTGTTTGTAGCTAGCTCCCTCACACAGCTTCTCAAAATATCAACTATTAGAATGCAAAAATTACTCTTCAAATCACTATAAATGGGAAAGTATGATGTAAGAAAATGAACCTTTTAAGGAGTAAGCGGAAGATGTTATCTTCGTAAACACCATAAAGTGGGACTCGTGTTGGATTAAGCGGTTATGGCCATCGGGTATAAGCAATGTTGATATCAATCGACAAGCACTTGCCCTAAAGAACGTTATCCATGTGGGCTACCACACTTGTCCACAGAATTGCAACCTTTAACCGCAAAAAAAAAAAAATGTCTTCTTAACACTAGCTCGAAGATGTTTGCTTAGGTACCAAGGAGGATACAAGAACTGCCTCCCTACTTGCAGATTTTGTAGCAGCAATCTCTTCCAAACACTTCCATGTGGCATCATGTTGTGATTTGATCTCCTCTACTTTTGCTTCAGTCTCTTGGAATTTTCGCAAGCATTCCTCAAATAGCTCAGGATCTATTTCAGAGAATATCTTGCGGATATTAAGTGTCAAGTTCTGCACCACCTGATTCCAGTGGTTACAGCCATTTTTTTCCAAGGCAGGGAAGATAATGGGAAGTATAACTTTCCTGTTCTGTCTAATTAAAACCTCAATGTGATCATTGTTCCACAGATACAAAGCCCTCTCTGCCACCTGTCAAAGCAATCATAAAGTAGCCAAAATTTTAATTTGGAAACTGGATGGGTCATATAACCAAAATTCGTCAGAGGTAAAGACAAGGATTCTTATACAAGCAAATAGAAAGAGAATAATTGGCATAAGACTCCTAAATGAGAATCTCGTTCAAGGAACATGATTTCAAAAAAACTGTGAATGCATGAAAGGGCATGGAAAACTTTTTGAAAGTTGACAAGTCAAACTTGAAATGATTGCAGCAGGGAACAGATTTTGCTGGTTACTAACCAATACAGCACAATAGTTAGTTCATGAAAACAGAAGAATATGTTTTTAGCGGATCCTACTATGGCAAAGCCCCGCCCCTATCTTATGAACTAGCCAACTTCTAACAAGATTGGTTCACTTCTGTCGGTAAAAATGAAATAAATACTGAGACTGAGCAGTGAGCACACTATCTATCGCAACAAAGAATAGTTTGAAACCAATACTGCGTTAAAAATTAAAACGAACAAGGCATGACATGCACACCCTATCCTTAAATTTTTCCATTAATTTAAAAGCCCAGTGACAAGTAGCAACAATATATATAATCTACCAGGATAATTTTCTGAGAAACTTGCTGAAATATTGGCCTCCAGGCCGTCCACGCACTTTTTCATTTCCCAATTTCAAATTTTCACCCCTGTTCTCATCATTGTTTAAAAATACGCCTGAGGCGCCCGCCTCGCGGTGACGGCGCGTTGAGGCGGCCGCCTATTGCGGTTTCTGAGAGGCGGCCGCCTCTCAGCCTGTGAGACGGCCGCCTCATGCCGCATCACTGCAAATGCACGCTAAAGCTTTTTTTTTTATTTTAAATTTTTTTAACTTAAACGACGACGTTTTGGAATACCAAAACGTCGTCGTTTCATTCGTACAAAGAAAAAAAAATCACAATTTCTAGGGCTTAACTCGTCTCGACGTTTCATTCACCTCAAAGTTCTCGGCTTCAAATCGATTTTTAGGGCTTTCTCGGCATCCTCTGCATTTCTCGGCGATGTTCAGCTTGCTCGACATCCTCTGCTTTCTCGGCGAAGTTCAGCTTTCTCGGCGACGTTCAGCTTTGTCGGCGACGTCTGAAGGTAATTATTTTAATGTTACTGCATCCTTTCATGCTTGATTTTGTCATAACTTGTCAAGTGATTGGGAAATTTTAATTCCATATTCTCAATTTTACTTATCAAGTGATTGGGAAATTACAGTTGAAATGAAATCAAAACGACCCCAAAAGTTATTATATGCCTGTGCATTTGATACGTGTAAAGACAATTTGGAATTTGCATTTCAAGATTTGTAGATGACATATTGCTTAAATCCAAAGTATTCTTTTCACTAAACACATGGAGAACGTATAAACTAACTGCATGAAACATGTTACTATGAATATGAAGAAAGTAATGTATTTTGGATTACTTATCAATAGTTTTTTTAACATACTATGAATTATGAAGAAATGAATGTATTTTGGATTATTTTTCCGATTTTCGGATTGAGGCGCCCGCCTCACCGCCTCAATGGCCGGCCGCCTGGAGGCGCCGCCCCGTATTTTTAAACATTGGTTCTCATCTTACTGAGTCACCACACAAGGACTACAAATGGTGAAGAATAACCACCACCAGAAAAAAATGCAATTTCTTACATTTAAACTTGAAGACCAGCACAAATGGGTACAAATCACCAAAGCCTGGGGTGCAACAACACCAAGAGTGCTATCGATGGTAACATAATTATGCTAGTAAACTATCCAAAAACGATTCAATATAAGAAAGTTGTTTTGGGATGTGTGGAAGACAATTAGAAAACAACAGACGGAATTCCAGACCTCAAGGAGGATGCAGCACACACAAAGATAAATCTTCATTTTTCCTCTTTACACTTAAGAAAGTAATGTGTTTGCAACTCTTATCAGAATATGTGCTGGAATAATACCTACCTATTTCCAATGTCCGAACAAGATATAATTAGATCGTTTATTGACATCAAACTAATCCTATTATACTCAGAAGTTCATGAGCTCAAAATATGTTCTCTTAACTATTTCACATTGCCAAAAGCCAAGTTCCGAAACCAGCTAACTGTTACCACTGAAACAAATGATATCCATTCATCCATCATGGCTAGTAGCCATCAGACACATTCAACTCTTACAAAATTATAACCAAATCAAACCAAACAAAGTCTTTTCCCACTATGTGGGTTCGGCTGCACAGATCCTTTGACACCATAGTGCTCTATCTGAGATCATTGATTCATCAAGTTCCATAAAAACTAGGTCTCTTTTTATGGTTTCTGTCTATGTCAATTTAGGCCAACTCTTACAAAACTATGATTCAGAAAAAGTAATATGCTATCCTAGCACTAACATATTTGATTTTTCATTTTGACCAAAATGGATTTATTTTCCTTCATGCTAATTAATATGCCAATGCTCTACAGTGAAAAGGTGCTCAAAGATCTGGAAGTAAGAACAGCAACACTTAATATATCTATTGCAACAGCCAAAGGAGACAAGCCAAATTCAATTCAAATGGATGATTTTGATAAAACCACACTTCTTCATATGGGGTTATGAGCTCACAACAGTAGGAAGTGGCAGAAATTAATAACAATTATAAACATAAAAATTGACAAAAGAAAAAACATAAAAAAAATTAACAATAAAAATAATAAAACAGGAACTCATTCTTTTCAAGTTTGCCTATAGGTTTATAAGTAAGCCCTTCTTCGTACTTCAGAAAGCCAAATAATACTCAAAATTTGTAAATAGTCAAAAGTGAAAATACGATAGAAAAGTGAAGATAAAAAATTTGTACGTAAGGTTAAAATTTGAATTCTTATACCTGAAAGTGTGAACTATTCAGGCAACGAGCAATTTGACGGAACAGGGGTATCATACATCTTTGAAACTCTGCTGGTTGAGTTGCTTCTAAAATTTCCTCCAGCTCGCTTAGGAACATAACCTCTTTTGAACTCTTAGTTATTGGCCAATACTTCAACAAACCCCTTATAACAGTGTCTGCAAGCTTGCAATCTTTCTCCACAAACTGTGTAATGCAATATGATAACGGCTGATGGTACATTGGAAGGCATTTTGGTTTGTGAAGTGGAATTAGAACCCTTATAAGGAACAATCTGTGTTCTTCTTTAAGTGGCAGAGCAAAACCATTGATTATACTGCCCAAAACCTCTAAAAGCTCAGCAATCCCATTATGCTTTTCCCGTTCAAATATAAACCGAAAGAAGATATTGTTGATAGCTTTCCTGATAAATGGGCGATGCACCATAAACTTCCCATAGATACGATGTAGAATTGTTTTGAGATACTCCCTTTCCCTGGGATCCTCGGAATCAAAGAGATCTAATAATTTGAGTACAAATGAGTGATCAAAGTACCGCTTAGCCAACTTTGCATCTGTCTCAGGAGATGCTACAAACCTCAGAAGGAATTCATACACAATTTGCAAATGAGGCCATGCAGGGTCCATCAAAGGCTCTTCTTCTTCCAGATCAAAGGCTTCTAAAGCCTTGTTTTCACGGGTTTGTGGTGAAAGTGATCTAAATAAATTGACAGATACCATCTTTATAACTTCTTGCATGATAGTCTCTGTGAACTTTCCATTTGCAGAAGTAACATAATCCACAAGTTCAAGCAATGTCTGGCGCTTGATGTCCTTCTCTTTCAAGTTCTTAGCTGGACCCGTGAAGTCAAACACAACACAGCATAGATTCATCTTTCTAATAAGCAAGTTTTGCTTTTCAGAGCTTGCAACATCCCTAAATCCAGGCAATGCTTCATAGGGAGCAACTACGGAGTTTCCATTCAGTTTTGGATTTCCGACTTCGAGAAATTTACTTCCTTGACCATCTCCTAAATTAGAAGCAGAATCAAGGCCAGGAAGAGTCATATGGTCTGAATTCACTGGCCTATTATTCCCAAGATCATAGCTTCTTGAACTACCGGTAACAATAGAAGGAGGAGCAGCCGATCCCCGAAATTCACGATTCTCAGATGACTTGGATGGCTTCCGAGGAAGCCTACCAAGTATCTGCTTGATCATTGCTCAAATATTGTAAACAATGAACAACAGAAGTTCTAGATATAGCTAAGACACCAGAGGCTAATTCAAAGCAGAAACTGCTCCATCAGAGAGAAATGAACCACAACATCACAATCAAAGACGAAAACCTAGATGCATAAATCCATTTCAAACCAAAGAATCAACAAATCCAATAAGATGAACCATATTACAAGATAAAGAAACCCTCCCCCAGATGAAGCTTACAAAAATCCCAGTAGCACCAATGAAACCATCAGAGAAATAACTCTTACTGTGAAACATCATCCTCTAATAAATCAGATAACTTTCTTCAACTGTATGATATTCAAGAACAATAAATGAAACCCTTTGACTTAGAAATTCAAGAACCCGGATGGGATGCAGAGATGAACCAAGAACAAATTAACGATAACTATTAACAGCTCCTATTTTCAAGTCTCTTCTGGTTCACTTCTAGTGATTCCACATCCTAATTTCTTCTCAATTAGCAGTTAAACGACGACAAAATCTGGGTTCAACCAAAAACACCAAAATAAATTTTTAAAAAAAAAAGGGTAAAAGCTAAAGAACTTAAACAGTGAAAAAAGTGACACAGTACGAGGAAAAAAGAACAGAAGATAAAATAAAAAGCAAAATCCTGATGAAATGGGAAAATTGTATGAGATTGGTAGTTACGTGCAGTCGCAGTCTCACAGAAACTAAGCTTGAAACTTGTGAGAGGCCTAGCTCTCTAGATTTTTTAGTTGTTTCATTTTATTTTTTTGGTACAGAAGCTATCAAAACAGCCCGAACAACGGAAATCAAAAAGACGTCATAAACTTGTATTGGTGGTGATCAAATCTAAGTCATTCTCCGGCTCCCAAGATAACCGAGAAGGATAAGGGAATTCGCAAGAATATAACTTTTCTATAGATATGACTCACTGAGCACTCCCAATTTTTGACAATAAAATCCTTACCTGAGTTAATTAAATTGAACGTAGGATGAGTTTGCAGAATCGGATTGTTTATTAGGTGAACACATTCTTTTAAATTCATTTCCACAATGAGGAAGTTACACCCCATCTCAAGGCACATTTGGAGTCTATGTAATAACCATTATAACTCGGCTTGAAGAACAGAACCAAAACCTAATTTAACAGATAATCCCTTAATTCATGAGCTAATATAATCTCTTACAACCACGCCAACAACCCCAAACCCATCCTTATTACAACTCCCATCAGTATTGAGCTTCCAGAAGCCTGGTTGAGTAGGCCGTCATCTTGTGTGGATCTGTCTACTGGGATTGGTTGTTGCTAAAATTCATTTCTTGACTTCTGTTGTGAAATCACTTTTGGACCAAAGCCGATGCGTCTGCCAGTTGTATTAACTATCCATAAATGAATAAAAAGTATAAGTTAACTTATAAATTATATAACAAATACTAAAATATAAATTAGCGTAAAAAAATAATCATATATTGTGATATTATAATTTTATGAATATTAATACTAACATTAACTTATCCGCTCAATATAATTTAAGAACTAGTGAGATTCATTCTAACATGCACTCAATTTAACAAATTGATGAACATAGTAAATGAGAGATAAAATATAAATTTAAAATATTATTATTTAGTTTTTTATATATTAAAATTAAATTTTTTTATCTTTTAATTTAATAAGAAGATAAAAAAGAAATGACGAAAGAGAGGATCCCTGTAGAAAAACTATAACTATATATATATATCTATATTATAAAGCACAATGGTGTTTGAGGAAAGAGAGTGCATCCAACGGCTCTCTTTATGTGGCTTAATTAACGGCTCAGATCATTTCATTGGTAATTGGAGGAAAGAGAGTGAATTGATTGATGGAAATGGTCAAAATTTTCAAATTTTCAAATAAAAAAATAGAAAGTTAAAATAAAATCATTTAATTTTGTAACACCGTGCCGTAGGCACGGGCCAAATACTGTAACACCGTGCCGTAGGCACGGGCATCATTTAATTAAAAAATAAAATCATTTAATTCTGTAATACCGTGTCGTGCCGTAGGCACGGGCATCATTTAATTAAAAAATAAAATCATTTAATTTGTAATACCGTGCCGTAGGCATGGGCCAAATACTGTAACACCGTGCCGTATGCACGGGCAAAAACTAGTATATATATATATTAGCAGATGGGTACTAAAAATGAAGAAAAAAATCAATAACCTTAATCTAAAATGAGTTGTAGTTTAAATATGAGTTTTGAATATTGGATTAGAATTTTTTAATGATTTTATTACTTGCTTTATTGCATTACCTCATGTTATATATAATGTGAACAAACATTGACCATCATCATGTGATGGCTACCAGTATCTTCCCAAAAGAAATAGAAAATAAGAAAAGAAAAATCTCATCTTATAAACTCGGTAATCTTTTTGTCCAGTTTTTTCACTCTCAAATTTTTATCTCTAGATATGTATAAAAATAAAATTAAGTGATTTTCTTCCTAAAAAGATACATAAGATTTTTTTCTTCTAAAATGCCACATAAAATTTTTCTTTTTTCTTCCTAAAATGCCACATAAAATTTTTCTTTTTTCTTCCTAAAATATTATAAGATTTTTATTTTATTAAAAAGATACAAATCTTATTTATAATTAGATTTTCCTCAAGTCTTTATTATTATACAATATTTTTCTTCCTCTACATAATTTTTTCTTCCTAAAACATCATATAGAATTTTTCTTTTTCTATCACATAACATTTTTCTTCTATTTTAAAATACAAATCTTATTTATAATCAGATTTTCATCTAAGTCTTTATTATTATTAAAAAAATATCCACTTTTTTGGAAAAGTGCAAAAAACAAGTCTTTTTGGAAAATAAAAAAATATATATATTTTAATTTATTTTAATAGGAAAATGATGTACATACATCTATGTAACAAATTCATTTGTTGGCATGTACATACTCAAGTCCTAAATCCACCTTAATTGATTCTATTGGTGTATTCTAAGATAAAATTTATTTGTTAGGTGTCATCATATAATACCATTAAAACTATTTTATATCAATGATGGGAACAAAAATATCATAATGTCAATCGATAGAAAAGACAAATGGATTTTTTTTTTTTTAAAAAAATAAAGAAATAAAGTATACTATCTCAATTTCTGCTATTGATTAAAGGCTCGCATCATATGTTTTTTCTCAAGAGGTTTTGATATTCTATTCGATTTACGTAAAATCTGTGTTGTAGATCCTTCAGCTAGTTGAATCTCTGGTTCCATATCAGGTTCCTTAATGTTGGGATCAAACTCTTCTAGTTCAATCTTCAACAATTATCACTTTCTCTCAAAAATTATTTTTCAAGAAAAATGGAAAAAACGAGCAACAAATTCATTTCGTTGATTAGAATCGTAGAATTGATATCCCAAAAAACTTGCAGGATATCCAACGAACCAGTATTTATACCTATAGGTGTTCACGTGTCGGGTCGGGTTTTTTTTGAAAAATATGAGATTCATTCTAACATGCACTCAATTCATTCTAACATGCACTCAATTCATGCTCTTATGCTCTCGGCAATTTGGGGAATTTTGTCCGATTCGGTTTCAATCCAATTAAATTCCACAATCGACTTTAAATCATATTCCCGAATGATTTCCAACACATCCAATGATCAAAAATCAAAATTCCAAGACAAGATTTAGGGCACCACATTCGGCCAAGCCTCAACAATTTGGGGAAAAATGATCCAATCCAATTTTCTTGAAATTGATCCAATCAATCTTCAATTCAACATCAATTAAGCATACAAAATCATCCAATTTCATTTAAACATGCTCAAAATCAATTTACCCAAATTTTAACCCTAAACGTTTTCATTTCTTTTAACCATGCTCTGATACCATTGTTGGAGATTCTAAGGTCCCAGGATCAATAAAACAAGCATGAACATGTGTGAATACATTCGAGGAAGTCGCGGAATACTTACATCGAGCGGTTGAGCGAAGCGCGAAGCAACAAAACTCTTCACTGCCCACTGTCATGGTCACGGAAAACTGCAGTCCAAGCTCACTGGTTTGGCGTCAATTGTGGTCCTTCGTCAAGCTCCAAGCTTCGTCGAATGGTTCCCGGCTCATAGGTGGACTTCCCTATCACCTTCGCATGTCTCTCGGAGTGCTAGCTCTCTAGAAATTTGCCACAAATCTCACCACTCTTGCTTCCCCATTCACGGTTTTTGGTGAACCAGAAACCAGAAAATGCACAGCCCTTTGGGCGTGAGAAAGATGAAGAGAATGGAGGAGAGAGAGAGATAAATGTGTTAAGTAATTTTGGTAATTGATTTCTCAAATCAAATACACAAATTTTGGTTCCAAAAGTCAAGGCAATTAATGCCCACAAATGCCAACCACACACATCACTCAATCACATCAATCACAAGTTGTCAAGTCACATCACTCAAAGTGACAAGTGATTTGACGTTTGATGCGACTAATGATTTGACGCTTGATTTGACTTGCGTGCCGCACTCGAATTCGAAATGCGAATGCGCTCGCAAATAATCCGGGCTCGGGTTCGCTAATTCTAAATTAACGAATTTTCCATTGCGTCGTAATTAGATGATTACGCCTAGCGAAGTCACTATTCACATCGCTAACGAATTAATTCTAAATTAATTCGTCCGCCCGAATTAAAATCTAATTTTAATTCCGCGTTGAAATCCAATTTCGTTTAATATATCGAATATATTAATTTGCCGATTAATTCCAAATTAATCGTTATCTCTCTTTAATTGATATTTTATCCCAGATAAAATATCTCCGCACTTAATCCCACGTGTCCACGTGTCGGGTCGGGTTTTTTTTGAAAAATATGAGATTCATTCTAACATGCACTCAATTCATTCTAACATGCACTCAATTCATGCTCTTATGCTCTCGGCAATTTGGGGAATTTTGTCCGATTCGGTTTCAATCCAATTAAATTCCACAATCGACTTTAAATCATATTCCCGAATGATTTCCAACACATCCAATGATCAAAAAAAAAATTCCAAGACAAGATTTAGGGCACCACATTCGGCCAAGCCTCAACAATTTGGGGAAAAATGATCCAATCCAATTTTCTTGAAATTGATCCAATCAATCTTCAATTCAACATCAATTAAGCATACAAAATCATCCAATTTCATTTAAACATGCTCAAAATCAATTTACCCAAATTTTAACCCTAAACGTTTTCATGCTTTTAACCATGCTCTGATACCATTGTTGGAGATTCTAAGGTCCCAAGGATCAATAAAACAAGCATGAACATGTGTGAATACATTCGAGGAAGTCGCGGAATACTTACATCGAGCGGTTGAGCGAAGCGCGAAGCAACAAAACTCTTCACTGCCCACTGTCATGGTCACGGAAAACTGCAGTCCAAGCTCACTGGTTTGGCGTCAATTGTGGTCCTTCGTCAAGCTCCAAGCTTCGTCGAATGGTTCCCGGCTCATAGGTGGACTTCCCTATCACCTTCGCATGTCTCTCGGAGTGCTAGCTCTCTAGAAATTTGCCACAAATCTCACCACTCTTGCTTCCCCATTCACGGTTTTGGTGAACCAGAAACCAGAAAATGCACAGCCCTTTGGGCGTGAGAAAGATGAAGAGAATGGAGGAGAGAGAGAGATAAATGTGTTAAGTAATTTTGGTAATTGATTTCTCAAATCAAATACACAAATTTTGGTTCCAAAAGTCAAGGCAATTAATGCCCACAAATGCCAACCACACACATCACTCAATCACATCAATCACAAGTTGTCAAGTCACATCACTCAAAGTGACAAGTGATTTGACGTTTGATGCGACTAATGATTTGACGCTTGATTTGACTTGCGTGCCGCACTCGAATTCGAAATGCGAATGCGCTCGCAAATAATCCCGGGCTCGGGTTCGCTAATTCTAAATTAACGAATTTTCCATTGCGTCGTAATTAGATGATTACGCCTAGCGAAGTCACTATTCACATCGCTAACGAATTAATTCTAAATTAATTCGTCCGCCCGAATTAAAATCTAATTTTAATTCCGCGTTGAAATCCAATTTCGTTTAATATATCGAATATATTAATTTGCCGATTAATTCCAAATTAATCGTTATCTCTCTTTAATTGATATTTTATCCCAGATAAAATATCTCCGCACTTAATCCCAGATTAATTTTCTCTCTCATCTAATTAATCCCAGATTAATTAAAAGTGCGAGTCATACGTCATCGGTGAATCTTTGGGAAGCGACCCATGAGATCCCCGGATATGTTGGCAGTAAATTCGGTCGTCGGACTATCCGAACACGTAAGTACCTCGTACTACGTTTATACCGAATTACAAGACAAGGTTGGCATCTAACAAAGCGACATGCCTACCCAATTCTCTGAAAATATCCTTACAGGAATAAATGATCTATATCAGGCGTAGTATACGTAGTATTGCGTATTTCGATCCAGTATCGGATGATCACATGCGAGGCCTAGGGCTGGTACAGTGTATGCCCCGTACGAAGCATATATCGGATTACGAGCAACTAGTCTCTTTAATATCGAATAATCATGACCAAGTCATATTATCCCGACAGTTGCAACCTTTTTAGAGAACCAGTTCTGTATCCCTGCGCGATCATCATCTCCATATGACTGGAGTGACACTTCCGTCTTGACATCACACCCAACACACTACGATTCTCAATATACCCAGCATTGGCATACACAGAACCTGTTAAAGCCCTGGACGACCGTAACCAAAGTATATTGATTGTCGCAAGTATTAGCGGTGCAAGTCTCAGGTTAATACCAAATACACCTACCCTGATTTTGGATTTCCATAGACACATAGTCATACTACCAATGGAATTTCGAGGGGGTCTTATCCAGAGCGAAGCTATTTCCCGTACCATCGGTGAAACACAAAATTCTATTACACTTGTGTGAGTATCCTATACCCAAATATATGAGAACTATGCCATTGTGCCCTCACAACGCGCACAAGTATAATACTAGTCTTTTACGCATTCATCGATGTCCAATCTCGATAATGCTCTGACTATGGATATTTAATGATTTATCCTTAGTGGACTGATACTGTCTCATATCATTCTCAATCCATGAATAAATCACAGGGACCTCCTATCATTTATATATCTAGGTGATCTAATCACAAATGATAAGAGTGCAATCTCCTTTGTCACATAGTTAATTTGTACAACAACACCATGATCTGTACAAATAGTGACGCTATGGGTCATAATTGTCCAACACAAACATGCAAGCATGTTTAGTGGAAGTTTGACAATTGTAAATTGTCATTTTCCATTTTTTTTATAATGACTTTAGTAATGACACAAAATACATTGGATTATTCATTAATTTAGGTTTGAAAACGTCGGAATTCGAAAATATTAAAATTTCGAAGTTGTAGATATTTGAGTCTTCTTTAATCGGAAACTTAAATCAGCTCAATCGGATATCGGATGAAAATGTTATGGTCAAAATACCAAACTTGCGCAAAACTGGAATTTAGGACTGCACTTCGTGACGCGTACAATATTTTCGTTTTTGACATTTTTTCCTCCGGATTTCATCGTTTTAGCCCCGAATTGATTCCATTAAGTCCCAATATTATTTTTATTTGCAAAATAAATAAAAACACATCAAAACATTCATAAAACTCGAGAAACTATACAAAATATTAGGTTAAATGAGTGAGAAATAGTGATATAATTATCACTCATCACACCCCCCAAACCTAACATTTTGCTAGTCCTCGAGCAAAACAACAAAATAAAATAACATAAACATCTTTAAAATAAAATTAAGCTAAGCCACTTTCGTAGGGATCACGGTTGCATTTAGCATATGCAACAAGCCTTTAAACCCCTAGGTGTCCCTAGTGGACGAGTTGTAGTCTCGTGAGGGTTTACAGCAACGATACCTACAAAAGTTTGATAAAAGTAAGAAGATAGTAAAACTAATGCACACAAAAGTAAAAAGACAAGAGAAAAGAGAATAAAGAAGTTAATGACTAAACATGTGAAACTTCTACTCCAAGTTAGTAGTTGTTTTCTTTCTTTCTAAATTACCGAATAAGTAAATTCTCCGATTATTTTTACCATTCTTCATTTACACAACCAACAAAATATTAATCAACTCATTTGCCCACAATAGTCACAAGTGCAGTTGAGAAGAGAGTAATATTTTTGTCCTAAAGTTTTATCAGAATTCACACCTTTTTGTAACAATGGATATTTTTTTTTTCTGATTTTTCTGATTTTCTTTGATTTTTGATTTTTTTTTATTTATATACAATATCTTCCATCCATGTAGCGAGCTTTGGGCCAGTGACTCCCAAACTAGTTGGCTTTAGGGCACTAGGTGTTAAGACACCCCTACGGACTTAATTACTCAGACTTCAAATATATATATTTTTGCAATATCTTCGATCCATGTAGCGAGCTTTGGGCCAGTGACTCCCAAACCAGTTGGTTTTAGGGAACTAGGTGTTGAAACACCCCTACGGACTTAATAACTCGGATCTCAAACGTTTCTTTTTACTCCATTTCCATTTATAGATGCTTCCTCCAATTAAACTAGAGTACTAAATATTACAAACTTTTCAATTACAGCTCATGTCCGTATGTTACCATGCATGTTGATAATACCTGCCAACTGAGCATATGAAGATTCATTTTAGTCAGTTTTATGGAGAATTCATAAATTAAATAATTCAAAAGGAAATAAACAAAAATTAACTTGTTTCGAAAATGGGTTTGAGATACGTATCAAGAGTGGAAACTCCTTACACAGCTATCTCTCACCAATTTCACCAGATTAATCAAGTTAAAAACAAAAACACAAAATATTTTTTTTTATTTTTGTAAAATTTTTCAATTTTTTTGTATTTTTCAAAAAAATTTGGACTAAAAATAAAAACAACATACAAAAAATAAGATACTATTAACTATTCCCCTCCCCCAAACCTAAATGAGACATTATCCCCAATGTCTTAAACATTAGAAGAAGAGTTTAGAAGATAGTACCTGGTTAGCTGAATTACTACATGAAAATTAAAGGTTAAGATCCAGATTTATCCGACGCTTCTTACCACGATCGTCTTCGGTCCATTTTATCTTGGAAAGGACATGGTCAATTTATGGTTCAAAGGCTAAGATTTGGTCAAGTAAATCCTGGGCAGTTCTGGCAGTGAAGAGGAGTTCTTTCAGAGGTTTTGTCACGAACCCATTTCTCTGGGCGTCATCAAGAAACACACAAAGAAAATCATAAAATCTGTCAACGTTAAACAACCCAATTGGTTTCTGGTGTATGTTCAAGTTCGCCCAAGATAACACTATAAAAATCTCCTCCAATGTGCCCAAGCCTCCTGGCAAAGCAATAAAAGCATCAACACGGTTAATCATTTCCACTAGTCGCTCGGACATACCTGTCACAATAAGTTCTTCTCTGTTTGATGGTCCAATCAGATTCGCATCTGCCAAAGGTTTCCGGATGATTCCCAGGACTTGACTGCCTCCATCATGTACGGCCTTTGAAATGATCCCCATTAATCCAAGATTGCCCCCTCCATATACTAAGTGCATATTCTTTTCGGCCATGACTCGACCTAATTCATGTGTTGCCTCTATGTATTATGATTTAGTACCAACACTAGTACCGCAAAACCACACAGATGTTTTCAACTCGTCTTCTTGAAGTAGCTTCCATTTTTTTATATATTTCTTTCTCAAATTTGGATGCCTTCAAAAGTGCAATGATGAGTTGAATTTATAGTACCTGAAAAGGGTGAGTAATAATAGCACTGGTATCTTCCAAAGGACGATATTAGCTAAACAACAAAAGAAATCGTGTGAAAGGTCAAAAATTCTGGATCTTATCTACGAAAATAAAGAAAATTACAACAGAAAACCAAATCAAAGCAATTATTAAGGCAATATAATTGTGTACGCAATACGCCACTCGCTTAGTATAAATTCATTAGGATGCGTCTCAAGAATTCATTTCTTACTCAGCCATCTCTTAATGAATTAGCTCTCATCTTTGTGATTGCCAAACATCATTCCTTCTGTCTTGTTTTGCCTCAAATGCTTCATTTGCGCCTTTCCCTGAAAAACTAACACACAAAATTAAAAACTCTACAACATGTATACACAAAATATGAAAACAAAAATTATAATAAATTGCATGGGTTGCCTCCCTACTAGAACTAAATTTTTCGTCTCCAGCCAGACGTGACTGAAATCCATCTGTCAATGAGGTTTCAGCGTCATTTTGGATGTCCGATTTAAGACAATCCCATGAGCGTTGCTTTTGAATGGTCTCTTCCAATGGTAAAGTGGCAAAAAGAATTTTGTCTCATTCAATGCTTGTGCCACCTTCTTAAACTTTGTCGCTCCAGTGATTCCTGAAAAGAAAGAAAGAAAATCATGAGGTCTCGTATGGTGCTTGATTTTGAATGGAAGTTCCATTCTGTCAAGCTTCTGGGCGATATCTTTGATTTGTACTCCCCAAAACAGTAATGTTTCACCTGAATGCATTGGATCCTCATTAAGGTCTGACATTTTCTCTTCCATTTGTTTTGCATCTTGCTCCACCATTTCTTCACAGATGTATTTTAGGATTTCTGCATTCAATTCTTCATCTGTCATCTGTGAAATGCATACTCCATTAGTGTCAACCTGAGGATGTAAAGAGATGTCAGATTTTAGGTCTTCATCCTCTGATATGATTGGCTCAGGTAGATCTTCTTCAAATATTTGTGCAATGGACGCTCCAAGATCTTCATTTTGAGGATACGGAATTCCATCCCATTTGTTGGTGTAGTTGGTACTAACAGCTCAGCTTCTTCATCCTCGTCAGAATCTGAATAATAAAAATTAAACAGAGACTTTGCTGGTTTGGGCTACTGAACTGATACCTCTGGTACTTGATATTGCTCAGCCTCTCTTCTGTCAAGGTGTCATTGTGAAATGCTTGGTACTCGAAGGCTTTGTCAGTTTCATCTGCTTCTTGAGATATATAGCTTTGGTTTTCTGTTAATGTCTGATTTGATCTGTCAGTCTCTGAATGGATGCTGATTGTCTCTGAATACTTTCGAATTGATTCTGGTATTTCAAGCATTGTATCCAACTTTTCGTCTTGTGTCTTGAACCAATATTTGAGCATGTCAACCATCTGATCTTCCTCTGATGGTTCTGGTTCTTGATGAAAATCGTAGGTAGATGGTGGATACGATGGAAGATGTGGTTCTGTGAAATATGTTGGCTCTTCGTACCTTGATTGATTCCGAAAATTATGCCACTCTGAAATGTATATGCATTGATCGCTCGGATGGTTACCATCGCATATCACACATCTCCTCATTGTGTTCTGATGAGCAAATGTAGTATTGCTTGGTTCTGACATCCAGTGATAATTAGGCTGGACAACAGGCCTCAGAAAACCAGACTGTTTCTCCCTGATTTGGGGTGTATCTTCTTCTAGTAAAGCTCGTAATCTTTCTATCTCCCAGTAAAGATCCATGTCAACCACTTGAAAGAAATAAAGGAAAGAAATAAAAATTACAGATAAAAAGAAAATTAGATACAAGTAAATTAGATAGCTTCAAAATTAATAACTCAAGAAAAATAAGTCCCTGGCAACGGCGCCAAAAACTTGGTCAGTGCGTAATCACACGCGTATGACGCAAGCGCACGTATCGTTCAAGTAGTATAAAAATATCGATCCCACGAGGACTTAGTTCATACTGGTTATTAATTATTGATACTATTTATTTACAAGTATTGTAGGACATAGAAATCGACGATGCTGTTCCGGGCTCGCGGCCCGGTTGGGAGTACGAAAACCAGGGGGACGGGGGACTAATCGGAGAACTAAAAATGGAGTCGCCACCCGGTGTGAACTGGGAAAATGATTTAAGGCCGCACTCACCCCTCGCAAGGGAAGACCTTAAACCATTGGGTTCGGAATGGTCCTTTACTTATGCCACTTGTAATGAAAGGATTTATGTAATAGTACAACCAAATCTCATGTAACACGTACCAGATAATTTAAGCAATATGCAAGTTTGCACACCCTAATCGTAATAATGAAAGAAATGAAGAAAAAAAACATAATTCATGAACGTATTAAGCAATAAAGTGCAATAATGTAACTAATAACAACTATAAAGGCATTAATAATAAAAGCGAGCACACAATCTCATGAGCATATCGAATAAATGCGGAAAATATGAATAAATAATATAGGTAAAGGCATAAATATTAAAGAGAGCAAACTAAGCATATGACGGGGAAGGGAATGACTAAGGGAACAAACATGTATGAAACATGATGAAGGAATATGTCCAGTGTGTGCGCGTTCGTGTAGCGTTCGTAAACGCATTCGAACGGTAAAAAGAATGCAAGCATTCGAGTAGCGTTTGATAACGCATTTGAACGATAAACAGAATGTCCACGTTTGTATAGCGTTTGATAACGCGTTCGAACGGGATAAGACCTGATGCATGATATAATAAAATGCTCGCGCGTTCGAGTAGCGTTCTGAGATGCGTTCGAACAGAAATGAGACAGAATGCATACGTTCGTGTAGCATTCTGAGACGCGTTCGAATGGAATGAGGCAGGATGCATACGTTCGTGTAGCATTCGTAAACGCGTTCGAACAGATTGAGGTAGAATGCATACGTTCGTGTAGTGTTTGGAAACGCGTTCGAACGAAATGAGGCAAAATGCATGCGTTCGTGTAGCGTTTGGAAACGCGTTCGAACACGATTGCCAAAATGGCATCTGAAATGACACAAACACATGCATGAATAAACAAATACACAATGTAGGACCTCGTGTGCCCGATGGAACACATTTCACATTCAATCGGGTGCACCTCGTCCGGCACGGTAAAACATCATGGAAAAGGTAGCCTTTAGGCATTTCCCTCGAATAGAGGACCTTTAATTTACCATAGTTAGCCCATGCGCACTAGAATGCAATGTATGCATAAATAAAGCAATGATATACAAATGGTAAATTACATAATAAAAGGCGCGGCAAAACATTGTGGTAAAGGTAGCCTTCGGGCATTTCCCTCGAATAGAGGACCTTTAATCCACCCTAGTTAGCCCATGCGCATTATATTACAACACATATAAATAAATAAGACAATGATATGGGACTTCGTATATCCGATTAAACATATCTCACATTCAATCAAACATACTTCGTCCGGTGCGGCAAAATATCGTGGGAAGGTAGCCCTTAGGCTTTTTATCCCTTAAGATGGATGACCTTTAATCCAACTTGATTTGCCCATGCGTACTATATCATCATGCATAAATAAGTAACATGCAGAAAGTAATAACACACTAACGACTAAATCATGCTTAAAAATAAATAACATACTAACACCTAAATCATGCTTAAACGCCAAGGTTGGATGAAACGAAACATGTGAATCTCCCAAGTGGTACGTGGCATTGTATCCCGAGTGCAAACCGCAATACCGTCCATTCGGATTCAGCTACGAAATTTACGTCCGGGTTTCCATCCGATATACCATAAGAGAGAACACATATTCCATTCATTTAAGGACCACAACATGTATCAACAAATGACTCGCATGCGAAGGAATTCTAATAAACAACAAAAAGAAGATGAGAATAAATAAAAAGGGTGCCCTCAGGTCTAACCTCTTAGGTCGTCTCTCGAAAGTGCGTTACACGGCCGTCGAAAGGATTGATGCTCTGCAACTCCTCCGGTTCATTGGTCCACTGCTTTCGTTCGTTGCTTCGCCGTTTTGAGTTGTCTTTTCTCTATTTCGCTGCTGTTCTTACTCCGTTTTGCTGCTGTTTTTGCTGTATTTTTTGGTTACTATTTTCACTGTATTAAGGGATTGTTTTTGCATTTTTGAGGGTATTAGGGGTTGCGGTTTTCACTGCTTGGGCTGCAGTTTTGGTGTTGTTTTTGGCGTGAATTGGGGCTGCTGTTTAGGGCTGTTGGTTCGTGAATTAGGGCTTTGTTTTCAGGGTGTTTGATGTGGTGATGATGTTTATTGTTTATGGGGGTGTTTTGGTGACGTTCCTTTGCTGTTTTGGGAGAGTTTTTCGGTGATGGTAGGGAGGAGGAGAAGAGAGAATTATTTGCTTTTTGCTTTTTTGCCTTGGGTGTGAATGCTAGGTTATTTTCTTTTGTGTTTTTGTGAGAATGAGCTAGGGGTTCTAAGGTTGGTTTAGGCTTCTTTTTATAATGGTTTGCTAGGGTTTCTAGGTAAGGAAGGGAATCCTCAAAAAATGGAAGTGTTATGATTGGTTTATGAAAATAAAATATGTGTTTAATTTAGGGAGTGAATATTTTAATTGGTGTTTGATTAGGGAAGAGATTTGATTAGATTAGAAAGTGATTTGATTAGATTAGGAAGGGATTTGATCTAATTAATTTAGTTTAATTTGTGACATGTATTTTAAATATTTTAATTATCTTTTGGATGGGTTTTGGTGGGCTAATTGGGCTTGGGCGTGAGGCTAGCAGTAAAACCAGAAGTACCGACACCGTTCGAACACTTATTTGAACGCTACACGAACGCTCGCAATCTGCTTGACGTTCGAACGTGCTCACGAATGCGAAAGCAGTGAACATGTGAATTGAATCTGATGACATACTTATTCTGAATTTCCCATTCTGACATTCGTTTCCCGCGACTTCCGCAACCTAAAGAGTAGTGCCTCCGTACGAGACTCATCATCGGGACTTATATGCAAAAATACAGTGCCTACAGTCGCCCCCACTTTGATGGGACTTGTGCAGTGTGTAACAATGACAATCCTATGAAAGTTATGCAATGCATTTTTACTTACCTAGCTCGCCAGCTGCCACTTGACTTGCCTTTTTCTTTGAACTGAGTTGATTTGGTTGTGCCATACCCGGCATGCTAAACCTCATACCCGAGGTGTCGCGGTTGCGTCTCCATACCCAGAGTTTCGCAGTAATAGCTCCATACCCGGAGTGCCATACCTGGCTTGCTAAACCCCATACCCGAGGCGTCGCTGCAATATCTCCATACTCGGAGTGCCGTACCTGGCATGCTAAACCCCATACCCGAGGCATCGCTGTAATATCTCCATACCCGGAGTGCCATACCTGGCATGCTAAACCCTATACCTGAGGTGTCACGATAATGTCTCCATACCCGGAGTGCCATACCTGGCATGCTAAACTTCATACCTGAGGCTTCGCTGTAATATCTCCATACCCGGAGTGCCGTACCTGGCATGCTAAACCCCTTACCCGAGGTGTCGCTGTAATATCTCCATACCCGGAGTGCCGTAACTGGCATGCTAAACCTCATACCCGAGGCGTCGCTGTAATATCTCCATACCTGGAGTGTCGTACCTGGCATGCTAAACCCCATACCCGAGGTGTCGCGGTAATGTCTCCATACCTGGAGTGCCGTACTTGGCATGCTAAACCCCATACCCGAGGGTGACGCGGTAATGTCTCCATACCCGGAGTGTCGTACCTGGCATGCTAAACCCAATACCCGAGGTGTCGCAGTAATGTCTCTATACCCGGAGTGCCATACCGGGCATACTAAACTGATACTGATGTGGATGTGGGCCTCGCCCCCGGGACTCATCCCCGAAACTGATATTGATGTTGATGTGGGCCTCGCCCCTAGGACTCGTCCCCAAAATTGATACTGATGATGTGGGTCTCAACCCTGGGACTTATCCCAAAACCGATACTGACGATGCGGGCCTCAACCTTGAGACTCATCCCCAAAACTGATACTGATGCTGATGCTGATGTGGGCCTCGCCCCCGGGACTCATCCCCAAAGCTGATACTGTTGCTGATGTGGGCCTCAACCCTAAAGATCCATTTCTGAAAATTGTTGATACTGCTTTGTTGCTTTCAACTTGCTTGTATTTTTCCGCTTTTCCTTCTTTGAAACTTGTGAATACAAAACAAACACAAAAAAAGAATGCAAAATACGTTACGTGTATGTATGCATGCAGGAATGGGTTTCCTATCTCGTTGGTTTAGGTCTTCCGCCGATTCCCCTGGTGACTGCTTGGTCTACTATTCCTCAGGAAAAATACTGCTTCAATCTGTCTACGTTGATCGGCTCGGGTGAACTCGTTTCCCTTCCAAGTCTGACAGTCTCACTGCCCCATTTCCCATTACTTTCTGCACTATGTAGGGTCCTTCTCAGTTGGGTCTGAACTTTCCTCTTGGGTTTGTCGTCGACGGCCTTGACTGCTTAAGTACCAAATCACCCTTTCTGATCTTAGTAGGACGCACCTTCTTATTGAATGCTCGGGCTAGTCTCTTCTGATATATCTGCATGTGATGTAAAGACTTCATTCTCTTCTCATCCAGCAGTGCTAACTGTTCAAATCTCTGTGAGGCCCATTCCTGTTCAGGTAACTCTACTTCTGCTAGAACCCTCATAGACTGTATCTCAACTTCCACGGGTAGTACTGCTTCCATTCCATAGACTAAAGAGTAAGGCGTGGCTCATGTTGCTGTTCTCACTGATGTTCTGTACCCCCACAGGGCGTATGGCAACTTATCAGCCCAATCTTTGCAGTTTTCTGTAATCTTGGCTAATATCTTCTTTACTGTCTTATTGGCTACCTCGACTGCCCCATTCGCCTGCGGTCTGTAAGGCGACGACTTGTGATGTCCTATCCATATCTCTGTAGCATTGCCTCTGTTTCCCCTTGAAACTGAACTCCGTTATCTGTCACTACATGATGTGGCATTCTATATCGACAAATGATGTTCCGGGCTATGAACTTCGCCATCTGCTTTGCTGTGACGTTACGAAATGACTCGGCTTCCACCCACTTCGAAAAGTAGTCTACTGCCACTACTATGAAATGATGTCCATTCGATGCATTCGGTCAAATCTCTCCGATCATGTCAATTCCCCATGCTAAAAAAGGCCATGGCTCTGATAGCCCGTGTAACTCTGTGTGAGGCAAATGGTTCATGTTACCATGTGCTTGACAATCATGACAATGTTTTACCAGCTTTGCACAGTCTTGTCTCTATGGTCAACCAGTAGAAACCTTGTCTTACAATTTTGCGAGACAAATTCAACCCATTCCTGTGCGTTCCACATACCCCGGCATGTATTTCTTCCATTGCCTTCTAAGTTTCTTATTTTCTTAAACACTCCAGCTGAATGCCATTGCCTGCCTCTTGTATAGCTCTCCCTTCAAAATCACATACTGAGAAGCCAACTTCTGAATGGCTCTTCTGTCTTTTCTGCTTGCTCTTTCTGGGAGTTCTTTGTGTTCTTGGTATCGCTGAATATCATGGTACCAAGGTTTTCCGTCGTCAACCTCCACTTCCAAACTCTTTCTATCTCATAAACGGGTCTGCTTGCTGTTGTCAGTACCAATGGTCTCATCACTAACTTCTTTGGATTTTCCCAAGTCGCTGCAAGTGTAGCTAATGCGTCTGCCATCTGATTCTATTCTCGCGGTAAGTGCTGAAACTTACAATCGGGGATAGCCTGTGCCAACTTTATGAGGTGAAAAATGTAAGGTTTCAACCGTTCTTCCTTTAATTCCCATTCTCTCTGCATCTGTTGGACTACCAACATCGAATCTCCGTAGACCTCCACGCTCTCAGCCTTCAAGGCTATCAGTGCAATCAATCCAAAAGCACACGCTTCATACTCGGCCATGTTGTTAGTTACTCCGAACGTCAACCTCTTGGCCATAGGCAAGGTTTCTCCTTCGAGGGTCACTATTACGATCCCAATTCCGGCTCCTTTGTAATTCACTACCTTGTCGAAATACATCTTCCATCCTTGAACTGTTATTGCTTGGATCTCTTCATCTGGGAATTAAAACTTTTACTGATCCCATTCAATAGGTTGCAATGCTAGGAACTCTGCTACGGCTCACCCTTTGATTACTTTGGAAGTGAGGTACTCGATGTCAAATTCTGTCAACAACACTAACCATCTGCCCAGCTTCCCCACTAGCGAAGGTACTGAATGTAGATACTTCAAGGCTCCTTTGCTACCACTGGATCTTCTAAGATTGGAAGTAATGACGCAATTTTCTGGACGCCCATACCACTGCCAAACATATCTTCTCTACTTCTTGATAGCGGGCTTCGTACGGAAGCATCTTCTTACTAAGATAGTAGACCACATGCTCTACTCCTATCTCATCTGTATGTACCATCATTGCCCCCAGTACTTCTGATTCTACGGCTAAATACAGTATTAAGGGTTTGCCCGGTCTTGGAGGTTTCAATACAGGAGGCTTTACCAAGTATTCTCTGATCTTGTTGAAGGCTGATTGACATTGCTCATTCCATTTCACTGGTTGGTATTTTCTCAGCAGTTTGAAGATAGGCTCACATACTGACGTCAACTTGGCGATGAACCGACTGATGTACTGAATTTTCCCGAGGAATGCTCTAACTTCTTTCTCAGTCTTCGGTGTGCCAACATCTCAGTGATTGCTTTGATCTTCTCAGAGTCTACCTCTATTCCTCCCATTCCTATTGTATGGCCCAACAATTTTCCTAATGTTACCCCAAACACACATTTCTTAGGATTAAGCCGCAAGTTGTATTTGTCAACTCTCTGAAGGAACTTCTCCAGCGCTTCTATATGCCCGGTTCTTGTCTCTGATTTTCACCATCATGTCATCCTGAAAGATCTCAAACCCCGGGGCACCACGATCCCATTAACTTCTACCGGTTCAGGTTCTCCCTGATATCCCGTTGCCTTCACAAAGCATTCCATCAGCTTCAACCCTTTCTTCTTGGTCTTCAGCTTGTCCTCATCAAACTTGTACCCTAGTCCTCTCTGAGTGGTCTTGTTGGACAATTATGACCCATAGCGTCACTATTTGTACAGATCATGGTGTTCTTGTACAAATTAACTATGTGACAAAAGAGATTGCTCTCTTATCATTTGTGATTAGATCACCTAGATGTATAAATGATAGGAGGTCCCTATGATTTGTTCCTGTATTGAGAATGATATGAGACAGTATCAATCCACGAAGGATAAATCATTAAATATCCCAAGTCAGAGCATTGTCGAGATTGGACATCGATAAATGCGTAAAAGACTAGTATTACACTTGTGCGAGTTGTGAGGGCACAACGACATAGTTCTCATATATTTGGGTATATGATACTCATGCAAGTGTAATAGGAGGTTGTGTTTTACCGATGGTATGGGGGAAACAGTTTCGCTCTGGCCAGAACCCCTCGGAATTCCATTGGTAGTATGACTATGTGTCTATGGAAGTCCGAAATCAGGGTAGGTGTGTATTTGGTCTTAACCTGAGACTTGCACCGCTAATACTTGCGACAATCAATATACTTTGGTTTTGGTCGTCCAGGGCTTTAACCGGTTTCTGTGTATGCCTCTTCTGGGTATATCGAGAATCGTAGTGTGTTGGGTGTGATGTCAAGACGGAAGTATCACTTCAGTCATATGGAGATGATGGTCACGTAGGATACGTGACTGGTTCTCTTAAATGTTGCAGCTATCGGGATATTATGACAAGGTCATGTATATCCGATTATAGAGACTAGTTACCAGACATCTGACATGTGCTTCGTACGGGGCATACACAATTCCAGCCCCAGGCCTAGCACGTGATCATCCGATACTGGATCCACATACACAATACTACGTATACTACACCTGATATAGATCGTTTATTCTTGTAAGCATGTTTATGGAGAATTGGGTAGGCATGGCTTGCTAGAAGCCAACCTTGTCTTGTAAATCGGTAAAAACGTAGTACTTGGTACTTACGTGTTCGGATAGTCCGACGACCGAATTTACTGCCAACATATCCGGGGATCTCATGGGTCGGTTCCCGAAGATTCACCGATGACGTATGACTCGCACTTTATTAATCTGGGATTAATTATGATGAGAGAGAAAATTAATCTGGGATTAATTACGGAGATGTTTTATCTAGGATATAAAATATCATTCAAAGAGAGAAAACGATTAATTTGGAATTCATCGATAAATTAATATATTCGATATATTAAATGAAATTAGATTTCGACGCGGAATTAAATCGGGATTTTCATTCGGGCGAACGAGTTAATTTAGAATTAATTCGTTTGCGACGTGAATAGTGATTTCGCTAGGCATAATCATTTAATTACATCGCAACAGAAAATTCGTTAATTTGGAATTAGCGAACCCGAGCCCGGGATTATTTGCGAGCGCATTCACATTTCGAATTCGAGTGCGGCACATAAGTCAAATCAAGCGTCAAATCGATAGTCACATCAATCGTCAAATCACATGTCACTTTGAGTGATGTGACATTGATTGATTGATGTGATTGATTGATTGATGGATTGATGGAAGTGGTTGGCAAGCTTTAATGCTTGACTTTTGGAAAGGAGAAATACAAACACACTTCTCTCATCTCTTTCTTCTCTCTCTCGCCCAAAAGGGGCTGCTTCATCTTTTGTCTTCTGTTTTTCCGAGGAAATGAAGGAGAGCAAGTGATTTTTATGGCAAAAATCAAGGTGCTAGTACACATAGAGTTATCCTAAGGTGATAGGGAGGTAATTTCGTTAGCTTGGAATCCATTTTGTAAGCTTGGAGCTTGAAGATTTCTTGGAGGACAAAGCCGAATTTGGAGGACATCAAAACCAGTCCACTGCCGAATGCACAAGGAGGGATTAGAAGAATTTTTGTTGTCCACCGCATCGACTAAATTGATCATTGTGAGTATTCCGCGACTTCATTGATTGTATTTGCACTTGTTTCATGCTTGATAATTTATCCTTGGACCTTAGAGAATTCCAACAATGGTATCTTGAGCCAATATTGAGCATGAAAATGATTTAGGGTTAAAAATGGGTAAAATTGATTTTGAGCATGAATAATGAAATTGGATGATTTAATATGCTTAATTGAGGATTGATTGGATTAATTTGATGAAAAGGTGTTTGGAACATTTTTCCCCAATTTTTGATGTGTTGGCCGAATGTCAACTATGCCCTAATGTCTTGGATTTTGATTTTTGATTCATTGGATGAGTTAGAATCATGTTGGGGATGTTGATTTAATGTTGAATTGAATTTAATTGGATTGAATTTGATTTGGGCATAAATTTCCCCTTTGGCCGAGAGTTAAGAAGCATGTAATTGGGTTTGATTTTGTTAAATTGTGTTGGACATGATTTAATGATGAAGAACATGATTAATTAGGCTAATTTGATGTTTTGGAAATATTGATTTGGGTGATTAATTGTGTTATACACTTTAGGTAATTAAATTGTGAAATTGGATTTTGTAATTTAATTGAATTGGGCCTATTTGTGAAATTGGGCATGAATGTTGTTATTGGGCTTATTGGGCTTGGTTGTACCAAGATGGGTTTAGGCAAAATTGGTTGGATCCAATTGGGCCTAAAACCGTCCATCCAAAGCCTGAATGCGACTAAAAGACCTTTAAAGTTTAATTGGGCCTAAATTGATTTGGGCTTATGGGGTAACTCCCGGATTGGACTTTGGTTATTGGGTTCGACCCGAGTTGACCAAAAGTCCACGCCTTAAAGAAATTAATTAAAAGCCCATTGGACTTTAATTAAATAAACATGGATGTTAATCGGACTTTGAGACCCGTAACGATTAAATTGGAATTTAAGTCATAAAGGTTCGTTAAATAAAGTGTAGTATTTAATTTGGAATGAATTAGTGAATTAGTATTAAATACAAATTGAATTGGATTTAATTTTGTAGTTTAATTTAATTCGAGAATTCGTACTTTGAGTATTTATTCACAAAACGAGTTTGACTCGAGCAAAATCAAATCGTTGTTTGAACATTGGATGGTCACTAATTATCAGATTAATTACTTTGATTTGATTGATTGATAACATGCTTGTGTGAATACATGGCTGTGATGCATGAATAATGTATATTGGATGGATATTAGATGGGTGGGACAATTTTAGAAATTGTTGTAATAAATTTGATTTATTAAATTGGACCTGCGTGTCCAGCCTTATCACCTCCATATTTTTTGTATTCTCTTCTCACCTATTCCCCTCAATGTAAATGAGGTTTCTTTAGAAGTGTAGTGTAACGGGTAGAAGTAATACATATGCCAGCGGGAGAGAGAAATGAAGAGATTTGATCCAGGATCAATGTGTAAAGTATCCATCTGCATATCATTATTATTTTACTTATACGCGCTTTATTATGTGTTTAGAATGGATGTTTAAGGGTGTATGATGATGAGACCTTAACAAAGATAATAAATTGGTTTCCAATTTGCACGCTAAAAACCCTCAAACAATTTAAGCGTTTTTCCTTCCATTGAGTGATTCTCACTCAAGATCCAAGACTGGCATTGTCTTGTTGGCCAAAGTCAAGGCCTTTGTCCATCGAGGATGTGTTTGAATGACGAGAGCTTTGTTCCATATCGGTGTCTTGTCCAAGTTGTGGTTTGTTGGCCAAAGTCAAGTCCACTTCTTGTCCATCGATATTGATTACGAAGCTTTCCATGGTCAATGGGTCGCGCTTAACTGGGATCACTAAGTTTGTTGTGCCAAAGTCAAGGCTTAGTTGATTCAGAGGAAAAAGGTTAGGTAATACATTGGATGTATTGGCATATATAAGTATATGTTTCGGACTTGGAAGTCCCCTACTGGATATAGGAATTGGATTGGATCCAATTGATCTTAGAGATCTACCTAGTTAATTATCATACAATTTGTTGGCCAAAGTCAAGATTGTGTGATATTTAACGGGATCCTAGCCCGCTAGGAAACACGGTTTCTTGAGTACTCGACAGAGGGTTAGAGGCTCGCCGAAAAATAGTGGGAGGCAATAATTAAATTTTCAATATTCGTTTAATTACTTGTCATACGCGCTCATTCAAATATCATTCGTCAAATAAATTAAATGTTAGTTGGACTAATATTTAAAACGTTGTTTTTTTTAACAGGTGGACTGTATTCAAATAATTTATACATAGTTGGTTATATAATTAGATTATAATAATCAATATATTTGATTTAATTAATTATAGTTGATTAAATAGTTTGACTATTGTAATCATTATAATAAATAGTACTTAAATCGTTGATTAAATAGTTGGACTATTAAAATCAAGATAGAAATTGAAAAATTGACATTTAAAACATAATCCTAGGGAAAATGTATTTAAATTGTTTAATTTTCAAATTGGAATAAAATTTCAGGATGGTCCTGGAAACTAATAAGTTACTTTATTTGATAAAATAACATATTAGGCCTAAGCCTGGAGTTAAGCAAATAGTAGAGCATAATCTTTGGAAGATTTATGTAATGATAACTTAAGTGCTTAATCCATTAAGCTTTTCGCAGTAGACTCCTTAATTTCTTTGTCAGAACTAAGGGTTAGATCCTTAAAGTATGATAATGAAATTGAAGGATCTTCATAAATTTATACTTAGATTTTAGAAGTATTAATATTGAAATAGTAAACTCTTGGAGAGTTAATGACTATTCTCAATGAGACAAAGTCAAAGTTTGCAATAGGCAAGTAGCGCAAGGCGCACCTTACTTCGATATTCTAGAAGGCCAGGCTTGGCCAAAGGCTTCTGGAATGTGGAAAATGGGCAAAGGCAAAATCATTATAATCTTCTAGGAAGATAAATGACATATCCCAAAATGTTTTCCTAAATGTGGCAAACAGGATCGCGGAAGCGTGACTACTGTTTGAACAAAGCAGATATGAAGGAATTGAAGACGAGCAAGGCTCTGACTTCAAATATGTTTGTCAAAATTATGTTCATTATTAGTATTGAAATTAGATTTTAAATACTTAGTGTGGTACATAAAACATATGTATTGATGTTTAGAATTTGTTTTGAACAGGATGCTAACTTCAGATTGAGATAAATCTGCGAATAGAAACGGGACGAAAGTCGCTGTTTCAACCGTAGATACCTAAGTATAGGAACTACCTTCAGGTGCGTACCTAAATTAGGAAACTGTTATAATGTGACTAGTTTGACTAGAAACATCATCTATATATCAGTGTTTAACCCGCTGCGGGTGAACCTTTATATTCTAGAACACTAAAGTGTTTCATTATATAAAGATGATATTGAGATAAACACATTTGATGTGAAATAACAGCATTTATATTTTGAATATGAATAAATCTCAAACATATAACATGACAAAGAAACAGCTCAAACTGATTTGATCAGAAGAAACTCACCATATGGCATTGTTGTCTGGGAAACAATTAAACAAGACTCGTATATCCGCACTTTTGAAGAGTGGATACTCGGACATATTTGATTCCATTCAAATAAAGTCTACGAATCTAGTTTATTGGGCAAAGTGCCTAAAACACAATTTACTTGGTAAAAGTTAAGTGCCACCGATCTGTTAGCCCTAGTTCATAGTGAAGCAAGTGGGCACATGTCTAGCTAGGCTAGATGTGGATATGAATATTTCGTGACCTTACGGATGTGGCATCGCATTATGGTTATGTGTTTCTTTTGAATAACACAAATCAGAAACTTTTAAAGTTTCGACACGAAATAGACAAACAGATCGGCTATAGTATTAAACCGTCACGGTAAGACCGTAATGGAAAATACTTAGGCAATAAGTTTCTAATATACTTGAAAGAGTATAGTATTCTTTCAATGAGGACTCCTCCCGGAACACGTCATTTTGACGGTGTGTCCGAAAAGAATAACCGAATTTTGTTAGACATGATAAGGTTAATCATGAGTCGCTCTGAGCTACCATTTCCTTCAACGGATAAGCATAAACAGTGCAGAACTTATTTTGAATAAGGTTCCATATAAATTTGTTTGACAGAATTCATATTAGATATGAACAGGAACGAAACCGGGTTTCTCATTCCTAGATATTTGGGTATGCTAGGCATATGTTTGGATGATACCAAACTAAAACCCAAATTGGATAAATGCCAATTGTAGGTTATCCAAGGGAAACCATAAGTATAGTACTTATACATCTCACATGAGAACAATGTAATTGTTGCTCACCGTGCGGTTTTCCTAAAAGGAATACCTATATGTAGTGGTAAGTGGGAGGATAATAAAACTCGAAGAAAATCAGAGTAATACTATTCAAGGCATCGAATCCTAAATGGAACACAAATAGTTCATCAAGGATGAAACTATACCATTAATCTTCGAATACATAAGAACCACGTAGGTCGGAGAGAGTCAGAAAACAACCTAGGGTATGAGTTTCTGATCTCACCTCATAAAGATGTCTATCTTATTGAGTTATACCAACTGACTACGTATGAGGAAGTGATACAAGGTATCGACTCCCTATTATGACAAAGTGCCATAATATCCGAAATGGATTCCATGTATACCAACTATGTTTGGATACTAGTTGATATACCGCAAGGCATTGTGTCTATTGGTACTTTATAATTCTTCAAGGAAGACATACATGGAAGGCAACATACCAACTATAAAGCTAGGCTTTTAGCGGAAAGGTATCGTTATCAACATTATGTTGATTTCGATTCAACCTTTTACTGTTGCCACGGTAAATCCATTTGGATAATGCTTGCTAATGCTGTATGTTTCATTTATGAAATATGACAACTTTACGGGAAAATCGCTTTCCTGAAAAGGAAACCTTTCGGAGGATGTTTACAACATCCTAACGGTTTTGTCGTTCAAAAACTAGCAAACAAGATTTTCGGGTTATTCGATCCATGTTTGGATTGAAGCAAGCATTAGGTTCTTGGAATTGTCGCTTTGATGTAATCATAATGGTTTATGATTTAATTCAAAACGAATATGATTCTTGTGTATATAAGAGGGTTAGTGGGAGCGCACTGACAATAATGTCTATAAAATAATGATAATATGTCATTTCTGGAAATGATATTCCATAAAAACAATCGGTGAGAGCTTGGCTTTCGAGAAAACTCTCCGAGAATTCATACATTGAAAAATGTACGTTACACTGGTATCTCATACGCTTTAAGCATATGGATTCACAAATAGGCCAGTCCAAGTGATAGTCACTGGATTGAAGTTAAGAACATATGTTAGTGTCTTAGAGAACTAAGGATGTTGTCTTAATCTGTGGAGAATGAGAACTTGAAGTGACTGGGATAACTACTGCAAGTTTCCTAAACTGATAAAACGACTATAAGTCAAACAACGGTACTATACAGTTTGAATAACGGTACAGTGAGATGGAAATCTTCCAAGCAAGATACTGTTACTGAATAAACAACAAATGCGAGTTATTGCTGTAGCTCAGGCAACAATAAAAGCCTTCTGGGTCGATAATAAATCTAATTAGATTAGATATAGTTCTGTTAGCAGCTGAGCTAGGCTACAACACAGGCTAATGAATTATTGGTCTCATCAACGATCCAGATACATACTTCGATATTCATCTGATTGGTTCAGATAATACATTGTGGCAATGTGATGATCGTATAAATCGCATCAGACGATAATCATACAAATCCGCTGACGAAAACCTTTCCTCAGTAATTTGAGCCAACCGTACATAGTTTGGGTGTCAGACACTCGAGTGACTGGCTATTGGCCAAGTGGGATATTGTTGGACAATTATGACCCATAGCGTCACTATTTGTACAGATCACGATGTTGTTGTACAAATTAACTATGTGACAAAGGAGATTGCTCTCTTATCATTTGTGATTAGATCACCTAGATGTATAAATGATAGGAGGTCCCTATGATTTGTTCATGGATTGAGAATGATATGAGACAGTATCAGTCCATGTAGGATAAATCATTAAATATCCCTAGTCAGAGCATTGTCGAGATTGGACATCGATAAATGCGTAAAAGACTAGTATTACACTTGTGCGCGTTGTGAGGGCACAACGATATAGTTCTCATATTTGGGTATATGATACTCATGCAAGTGTAATAGGAGGTTGTGTTTTACCGATGGTACGGGAAACAGCTTCGCTCTGGACAGAACCCCTCGGAATTCCATTGGTAGTATGACTATGTGTCTATGGAAGTCCGAAATCAGGGTAGGTGTATTTGGTCTTAACCTGAGACTTGCACCGCTAATACTTGCGACAATCAATATACTTTGGTTTTGGTCGTCCAGGGCTTTAACCGGTTTCTGTGTACGCCTCTTCTGGGTATATCGAGAATCGTAGTGTGTTGGGTGTGATGTCAAGACGGAAGTATCACTCCAGTCATATGAAGATGATGGTCACGTAGGATACGGGACTGGTTCTCTTAAATGCTGCAGCTATCAGGATATTATGACAATGTCATATATATCCGATTATTGAGACTAGTTACCAGACATCCGAATGTGCTTCGTACGGGGCAGACACAATTCCAGCCCTAGGCCTAGCACGTGATCATCCGATACTGGATCGACATACACAATACTACGTATACTACACCTGATATAGATCGCTTATTCCTGTAAGCATGTTTCTGGAGAATTGGGTAGGCATGGTACTTTGCCAGAAGCCAACCTTGTCTTGTAAATCGGTAAAACGTAGTACTTGGTACTTACGTGTTCGGATAGTCCGACGATCGAATTTTCTGCCAACATATCCGGGGATCTCATGGGTCACTTCCCGAAGATTCACCGATGACGTATGACTCGCACTTTATTAATTTGGGATTAATTATGATGAGAGAGAAAATTAATCTGGGATTAATTGCGGAGATATTTTATCTAGGATAAAATATCATTCAAAGAGAGAAAACGATTAATTTGGAATTAATCGGTAAATTAATATATTCGATATATTAAACGAAATTGGATTTCGACGCGGAATTAAAATCGAATTTTAATTCGGGCGAACGAGTTAATTTAGAATTAATTCGTTTGCGACGCGAATAGTGATTTTGCTAGTCATAAACATTTAATTACGTCGCAACGGAAAATTTGTTAATTTGGAATTAGCGAACCCGAGCCCGGGATTGTTTGCGAGCGCATTCGCATTTCGAATTCGAGTGTGGCACGCAAGTCAAATCAAACGTCAAATCGATTGTCACATCAAGCGTCAAATCACATGTCACTTTGAGTGATGTGACATTTGATTGATTGATGTGATTGATTGATTGATGGATTGATGGAAGTGGTTGGCAATCTTTAATGCTTGACTTTTGGAAAGAGAAAATATATATAATTAATTTTGGAAATTGATTTGGTATTAGATACACAAATTCCTTACCAACAAAACACACTTCTATCATCTATTTCTTCTCTCTCTCGCCCAAAAAGGGCTGGTTCATCTTCTATCTTCTGTTTTGCCGAGGAAATGGAGGAGAAGCAAGTGATTTTTGTGGCAAAAATCAAGGTGCTAGCACACATAGAGTTATCCTAAGGTGATAAGGAAGTAATTTCGTGAGCTTGGAATCCATTTTGTAAGCTTGGAGCTTGAAGATTTCTTAGAGGACAAAGCTGAATTTGGAGGACATCAAAACCAGTCCATTGCCGAATGCACAATGAGGGATTGGAAGAATTTTTTTGTTGTCCACCGCATCGACTCAACCGATCAATGTGAGTATTCCGCGAACTTCTTTGATTGTATTTGCACTTGTTTCATGCTTGATAATTGATCTTGGACCTTAGAGAATTCCAACAGGTCTGCCTTTTAAAGTTTGGCATGCTGAACCTTTACCAGGCTCGAACTTCATCTTTTCCATGATCCTAGCCACCTTAGAATCCACCCACTCCTCAAAGGTTGCCGACACTTGGCGTTGGTTTCTAATTAGGTCCCAAGATCCATCAAATAAGCATGGAAAACGCATGAATACACAAAGGAGTAAGGCGGAATACATACTCATATTGAACGGTTTGAGATGCAAAGAAGAACAAGACCATTTGGCCTCCTCCATGAAGCTCGGCTTTGGTCATATTGAGCAGTGGGCTGCTCGATTTCACTGGTTTTTATCCCTCCAAAATTCGGCCATTGATGAACACCATGGAAGCTCCAAGCTCAAAAATCGATTCCAAGCTCAAGTGTTCGTTTCCCTATCACCTATGTATAACTCAAGGTGTGTGCTAGAACCGCATCTTCTTCCTTGCTTCTCATTGATTCGGTCACAACCAGAAATTTGAGAGAAGAAACAGTTCCAAATCGTGAAGGAGAAGAGGAGGGAAAGAGAGAAGGAGAAAAAACGTAAAAGGAGGAGAGAGAATTAGTGAAAAAGAAAAAGTGTAAAATGCTTTTATCTTTTCCAAAATAATAAAGCCATATACCATTTTTCAATTTCCAAAAAGTCAAAAGCAAAAGCATTAATGTTTTTCAACTACTACATCAATCAATTAAATCAAGTGACAACTTGTCACATCACTCAAAGTGACTAATGATTTGACGCCTGATGTGACTAGCTATTTGACGCTCGATTTGACTTGCGTGCCGCACTCGCATTCGAAATGCGAATGCGCTCGCAAATAATCCCGGGCTCGGGTTCGCTAATTCCTAATTAACGAATTTTCCGTTGCGTCGTAATTAAATGATTACGCCTAGCGAAATCACTGTTCACGTCGCTAACGAATTAATTCTAAATTAATCCGTTCGCCCGAATTAAAATCTAATTTTAATTCCGCGTCGAAATCCAACTTCGCATAATATATCGAATATATTATTTTATCAATTAATTCCAAATTAATCGTTTTCTCTCTTTAATTAATATTTTATCCCAGATAAAATATCTTCGTAATTAGTCCCAGATTAATTTCTCTCTCTTCTAATTAATCCCAGATTATTAAAGTGCGAGTCATACATCATCGGTGAATCTTCGGGAAGTGACCCATGAGATCCCCTGATATGTTGGCAGTAAATGCGATCGTCGGACTATCCGAATACGTAAGTACCTCGTACTACATTTATACTGATTTACAAGACAAGGCTGGCTTCTAGCAAAGTGCCATGCCTACCCAATTCTCCAGAAATATCCTTATAGGAATATGTGATCTATATCAAACGTAGTATACCGTAGTATTGCGTATTTGTCCAGTATCGGATGTTCACGTGCTAGGCCTGGGGCTGGAATTGTGTCTGCCCCGTACGAAGCACATATCGGATGTCTGGTAACTAGTCTCTATAAACGGATATACATGACCTTGTCATAATATCCCGATAGCTCGAGCATTTAAGAGAACGAGTTCCGTATCCTATGTGACCATTATCTCCATATGACTGGAGTGACACTTCCGTCTTGACATCACACCCAACACACTACGATTCTCAATATACCCAGCATTGGCGTACACAGAACCGGTTAAAGCCCTGGACGACCTCAACTAAAGTATATTGATTGTCGTAAGTATTAGCGGTGCAAGTCTCAAGTTAAGACCAAATACACCAACCCTGATTGCAGACTCCCATAGACACATAGTCATACTACCAATGGGATTCCGCGGGGATCTATCCAGAGTGAAGCTGTTTCCCGTATCATCGGTAAAATACAACCTCCTATTACACTTACATGAGTATCATATACCCAAATATATGAGAACTATGCCGTTGTGTCCTCACAAACGCACACAAGTGTAATACTAGTCTTTTACGTATTTATCGATGTCCAATCTCGATAATACTATGACTAGGGATATTTAATGATTTATCCTACGTGGACTGATACTGTCTCATATCATTCTTCATCCATGAACAAATCATATGGACCTCTCATCATTTATATATCTAGGTGATCTAATCACAAATGATAAGAGTGCAATCTCATTTGTCACATAGTTAATTTGTACAACAACACCGTGATCTGTACAAATAGTGACGCTATGGGTCATAATTGTCCAACAATCTCCCACTTGGCCTATAGCCAGTCACTCGAGTCTCTGACACCCGAACTATGTACGGTTGGCTCAAATTGCTGAGAAAAGCTTTCGTCAGCGGATTTTCATGATTATCATCTGATGCGATTTATTCGATCATCACATCGCCACGATGTATGATCCGAACGAATCAGATGAATAGTCGAAGTATATATATTTGGATCGTTGATGAGACCATTAATTCTTTAGCCTATGCTGACGCCTAGCTCAGCTGCTAACAGAACTATATCTAATCCAATTAGATTTGTTATTGACCCAGATTACTTCTATTTCTGCCTCAGCTGCTGCAATTAACCCGCATTGTTGTTTATTTCGGTAACAGTATCTTGCTTGGAAGATTTCCAGCTCACTGTACCGTTATTCAGCTGTATAGTACCGTTTGCGACTTTTAGTCGTCTTTATCGGTTATTGGAAACTTGCTACAGTGACCCCAGTCACTTCAAGTTCTCATTCTCCATAAACTAAGATGGCATCCTTAGTTCTCTAAGATACTAACGGATGTTCTTAACATCAATCCAGTGACTTTCACTCGGATTGGCCTGTTTGTGAATCCATATGCTCAAAGCGTATGAGACACCAGGTCTCGTACATTTTTCAATGTACGGTTTCTCGGAGAGTATTTCGAAAGCCAAGCTTTCGCCGATATTTATTTTATGGGAATATCATTTCCAAGAAATGACATATTATCATTATTTATAGGACAACCACTGTCAGTGCGCTCCCACTAACCCTCTTATTTACACAAGAATCATTTTCGTTTTGTATTAAATCATAAATCATTATGATTACATCAAAACGATAATTCCAAGAACCTAATGCTTGCTTCAATCCAATCATGGATCGAATAACAAGCATTATCCAAATGGATTTACCGTGGCAACAGGTAAAAGGTTGAATCGTAATCAACACAATGTTGATAACGATACCTTTCCGTTAAAAGCCTAGCTTTATACGTTGGTATGTTTCCATCCATGTACGTCTTCCTTGAAGACTTATATAGTACCAATAGGCACAATGCCTTGTGGTACATCAACTAGTATCCAAACTGGTTGATATACATGGAATCCATTTCGGATTATATGGCACTTTGCCATAATTAGGGAGTTGATACCTTGTATCACTTCCTCATACGTAGTCAGTTGATATTCCTCAATAAGATAGACATCTTTATGAGGTGAGATCAGAAACCCATACCCCAGGTTGTTTTTTGACTCTCTCTGACCTACGCGGTTTTTGTGTATTAGAAGATTAATGTTATAGTTTCATCCTTGATGAACTATATCTGTTCCATTAAGGATTCGGTGCCTTGAATAGTATTACTCTGATTCTCATCGAGTTTATACTATCCTCCCACTTACCACTGCATATCGGTATTCCTCTTATGAAAACCGCATGGTGAACAACAATCTAATTGTTCTCTTGTGAGGTGTCTAAGTAATATACTTATGGTATCCCTAGGATAACCTACATTTGGCACTTATCCAATTGGGTTTCTTGTTTGGTATCATCCAAACGTATGCCTAGCATACCGAAATCTAACAGGAATGAGAAACCTGGTTTCTTTCCCGTTCATATCTAATATGTTCACTGTCAAACAGACATTATGGAACTTATTCTAAATAAGTTCTTGCATTGGTTATGCTTACCGTTGAAGGAAATGGTAGCTCAGAGCGACACGTGATTAACCTTATCATGTCTAGCAAAATTCGGTTAATCCTGTTCGGACACACCGTCAAACTGACGTGTTCCGGAAGAAGTCCTCATTGAAAGAATACTATACTCTTTCAAGTATACGATAAACTTATTGCTTAAGTATTTTCCATTACGGTCTTACCATGACGGTTTAATACTATAGCCGATCTGTTTGTCTATTTCGTGTCAAACTTAAAAGTTTCTGATTTGTGTCTTCAAAAGAAAACATAACCATAACTCGATGCCACATCCGTACAGGTCACGAAATATTCATATCCACTTCTAGCCTAGCTAGACATGGGCCCACTTGCTTCACTATGAAGTAGGGCTAACAGGTCGGTGGAGTTACACTTTTACCAAGTAAATAGTGTTTTAGGCACTTTGCCCAATAAACTAGATTCATAGACTTTATTTGATTGAAATCAAATTAGTCCGGTACCTACCGCTCTTCAAAAGTGCGGATATACGAGTCTTGTTTGATTGTGTCCCAGACAACAATACCACATTTAAGTTTCTTAACTGATCAAATCAGTTTGAGCTATTTATTTGTCATGTTATATATTTGAGATATTTTTTATATTCAAAATATAAATTCTGTTATTCATATCTAATGTGTTTATCTCAATATCATCTTTATATAATGAAACACTTTAGTGTTCTATAATATAAAGGTTCACCCGCAGCGGGTTAAACAATGATATAGAGATAATGTATCTAGTCAAACTAGTTACATTATAACAGTTTCCTAACTTAGGTACACACCCGAGGGTAGTTTCTAAACTTAGGTAGCTACGGTTAAAACAGCGACAGTCGTCCTGTTTCCAATTCACAGATTAATCTCTAATGAAGTCAGTATCCTGTTCAAAACAGATTCTGAACATCAATATATATATTTTATATACCACACTAAGTATCTAAAATCTAATTTAATACCATCTGTGAACAAGAATTATGACAATCATTTTTGAAGTCAGAGCCTTGCTCGTCTTCAATTCCTTCTTGGGATATGTCCTTTTATCTTCCTAGAAGATTATAATGATTTTGGCTTTGCCCTTTTTCAACATTCCAGTAGCCTTTGGCCAAGCCTCGGGTTTCTAGAATATCGAAGTAAGTTGTGCCTTGCACTACTTGCCTAATTGCAAACTTTGACTTTGTCTCATTGAGAATAGTCATTCCAAGAGTTATAATTGCAATTTTTACTTCTAAATCTAATTTTAGATTTATTAAGATCCTTCAATTTCAGTATCATATTATAAGAATCTAATCCTTAGTTCTGATAAAGAAATCAAGGAGTCTATATGAAAGTATTATGGATTAAGCACTAAAGTTATCATTACATGAATATTCCAAATACCATGTTCCACTTATTTGCTTAACTCCGGGCTTAGGCATAATACGTTATTTTATCAAATAAGTAACTTATTATTTTCCAGGACCATCCTGAAATTATTCCCAATTTGAAAATTAAACCATTTAAATACATTTTCCCCAGGATTATGTTTTAAATGTCAATCTTTCAATTATATCTTGATTCTAATAGTCCAACTATTTAATCAACGATTTGTGGTACTATGTATTATATTGATTATTATAGTCCAACTATACAATCAAATATAATTTAAATCAATTAACCTCAATTACATTGATTACTATAATCCAATTATAAATCAACTGTAAATTGAAATTAATTATTCAAATATATTGATTAATATAATCCAATTATATATAATCAACTATAATACAGTCCAACTACTTAATTAAAACAACAATTTAAATATTAGTCCAACTAACATTTAATTAAACGACGAATAGTATTTGAATGAGCGCGTATGGCGAGTAATTGAACGAATATTGCAAATTCAATTCTTGCCTCCCACTATTTTTCGGCGAGCCTCTAACCCTCTGTCGAGTGCTCGGGAAACCGCGTTTCCTAGTGGGCTAGGATCCCATTAAATATCACACAATCTTGACTTTGGCCAACAAATTGTATGATAATTAACTAGGTAGATCTCTAAGATCGATTGGATCCAATCCAATTCCTAGATCCGGTAGGGGGACGTCCAAGTCTGAAACATATATCTTATATATGCCAATACATCCAATGTATTACCGAACCTTTTTCCTCTGAATCAACTAAGCCTTGGCTTTGGCACAACAAACTTAGTGATCTCAGTCAAGCGCGACCCATTGACCATGGAAGCTTCGTAATCAATGTCGATGGACAAGAAGTGGTCTTGACTTTGGCCAACAAACCACAACTTGGACATGACACTGATATGGAACAAAGCCTTCGTGATTCAAACACATCTTCGACAGACAAAGGCCTTGACTTTGCCAACAAACCAATGTTGTCTCGGATCTTGAGTGAGAATCACTCAATGGAAGGAAAGACGCTTAATATTGGCAACCAATTTATTATCTTTGTTAAGGTCTCATCATCATAAACCCTTAAGCATGCATTCTAAAACATAATAAAGCGCATATGAAAAATAATAATGATATGCGGATGGATACTTTACATATTGATCCTAGATCAAATCTCTCTCTTCTTTCTCTCTCCAGCTAGCACTTGTATTACTTCTAACCCGTTACATTACACTTCTAAAGAAACCTCATTACATTGAGGGTAATAGGTGAGAAGAGAATACAAAGAGTATAGAGGTGATAAGGCTGGACACGCAGTCCAATTAATAAATCAAATTTATTACAACAATTTCTAAAATTGCCCCACCCATATAATATCCATTCGATATACATTATTCATGCATCGCAACCATATATTCATACAAGCATGTTATCAATCAATCTAATCCAATTAATTAATCTGATAATTAGTGATCATCCAATGTTCAAACAACGATTTGATTTTTGCTTGAGTCAAACTCATTTTGCGAATAAGTACTCAAAGTACGAATTCTTGAATTAAATTAAACTACAACATTAAATCCAATTTAATATGTATTTAATACTAATTCACGATTTAATTCCAAATTAAATATTACACTTTTATTAACGAACCTTTACGACTTAAATTCCAATTCAATCGTAATGGGTCTTAAAGCCCAATTAACATCTAATGTTTATTTAATTAATTAAAGTCCAATGGGCTTTTAATTAATTTCTTTAAGGCGTGGACTTTTGGTCAACTCGGGTCAAACCGATAACCAAAGTCCAATCCGGGATTTACCCCATAAGCCCAGAAATAATTTTGGCCCATTAGGCCCAATTAAATAATTAAGGTCCATTAAGTCATAATTGGACTTTATGGATGCGGTTTTGGGCCCAATGGATCCAACCAAATTGGCCTAAACCTAACTTGGTACAACCAAGCCCAATTACAACCTTTAGGCCCAAATCCAATTTCAAGCCCAATTAATTAACTTATAAAATTCCAAATTCCATAATTAATTAACCCAAGTGTAATACACAATTAATCACCCAATTAACATTTCTAAAACATCAATTAGCCTAATTAATCATGCACTTTAACATCAAATAGTGTCCAACACAATTTAATCAAAATCAAACCCAATTTACATGCTTAAAGTCTCGGCAATTAGGGGTTTTACCAATCCAATTCGGTTTCAATCCAATTGAATCCACAATCATTATTTCCCAAATCAATTCAACTCATCCAATGAATCAAAATCAAAAAAAACACAATGAATTTCAAAAACATCATGAATTCGGCCAAGCCTCAATTTGGGGAAAAATTGTCCAATTCAAAATTCAATCCAATTAAACCTCAAATCAACATTACCCAATTATTTTAAGTCATCCAATGATCAAACAAACAAAAAATTACCAAGATATTAGGGCTCTCTATTTTCGGCCATCACCAAAATTTGGGGCAAAATTGATCCAATAAAATTTTCTTGAAATTGAACATACACAACTTCAATTCAACCTCATTCAAGCATACTTAATCAAAAAATTCAACCAAATCATGCTTAAATCGATTTTGCCCAATTTAAACCCTAATTTTTTCATGCTTGATGTAAGCTCATAGATACCATTGTTGGTTTCTAATTAGGTCCCAAGATCCATCAAATAAGCATGATAACGCATGAATACACAAAGGAGTAAGGCGAAATACATACTCACATTGAACGGTTTGAGATGCGAAGAAGAACAAGACCATTTGGCCTCCTCTATGAAGCTCGGTTTTGGTCATATTGAGCAGTGGGCTGCTCGGTTTCACTGGTTTTTATCCCTCCAAAATTCAGCCATTGATGAACACCATGGAAGCTCCAAGCTCCAAGCTCCAAAAATCGATTCCAAGCTCAAATGTTCGTTTCCCTATCACCTATGTATAACTCAAGGTGTGTGCTAGCACCACATCTTCTTCCTTGCTTCTCATTGATTCGGTCACAACCAGAAATTTGAGAGAAGAAACGGTTCCAAACCGTGAAGGAGAAGAGGAGGGAAAGAGAGAAGGAAAAGAAAACGTAAAAGGAGGAGAGAGAATTAGTGAAAAAGAAAAAGTGTAAAATGCTTTTATATTTTCCAAAATAATAAAGCCATATACCTATTTTTCAATTTTCCAAAAAGTCAAAAGCAAAAGCATTAATGCTTTTCAACTGCTACATCAAACAATCAAATCAAGTGACAACTTGTCACATCACTCAAAGTGACTAATGATTTAACGCTTGATGTGACTAGCGATTTGACGCTCGATTTGACTTGTGTACCGCACTCGCATTTGAAATGCGAATGTGCTCGCAAATAATCCCGGGCTCGGGTTCGCTAATTCCTAATTAACGAATTTTCCGTTGCGTCGTAATTAAATGATTACGCCTGACAAAATCACTATTCACATCGCTAACGAATTAATTCTAAATTAATTCGTTCGCCCGAATTAAAATCTAATTTTAATTCCGCGTCGAAATCCAACTTCGCATAATATATCAAATATATTATTTTATCGATTAATTCCAAATTAATCGTTCTCTATCTTTAATTAATATTTTATCCCAGATAAAATATCTCCGTAATTAATCCCAAATTAATTTTCTCTCTCTTCTAATTAATCCCAGATTAATAAAGTGCGAGTCATACATCATCGGTGAATCTTCGGGAAGCGACCCATGAGATCCCCGGATATGTTGGCAGTAAATACGGTCGTCGGACTATCCTAACACGTAAGTACCTCGTATTACGTTTATATCGATTTACAAGACAAGGTTGGCTTCTAGCAAAGCGCCATGCCTACCCAATTCTCAAGAAATATCCTTATAGGAATATGTGATCTATATCAAGCGTAGTATACCGTAGTATTGCGTATTTCTGTCCAGTATCGGATGTTCACGTGCTAGGCCTGGGGCTGGAATTGTGTCTGCCCCGTACGAAGCACATATCGGATGTCTGGTAACTAGTCTCTATAATCGGATATACATGACCTTGTCATAATATCTCGATAGCTCGAGCATTTAAGAGAACGAGTTCCGTATCCTACGTGACCATCATCTCCATATGACTGGAGTGACACTTCCGTCTTGACATCACACCCAACACACTACGATTCTCAATATACCCAGCATTGGCGTACACAGAACCGGTTAAAGCCCTGGATGACCTCAACTAAAGTATATTGATTGTCGTAAGTATTAGCGGTGCAAGTCTCAGGTTAAGACCAAATACACCTACTCTGATTGCAGACTCCCATAGACACATAGTCATACTACCAATGGGATTCCGCGGGGGTCTATCCGGAGCGAAGCTATTTCCCGTATCATCGGTAAAACACAACCTCCTATTACACTTGCATGAGTATCCTATACCCAAATATATGAGAACTATGCCGTTGTGTCCTCACAAACGTGCAAAAGTGTAATACTAGTCTTTTACGTATTTATCGATGTCCAATCTCGATAATACTCTGACTAGGGATATTTAATGATTTATCCTACATGGACTGATACTGTCTCATATCATTCTCCGTCCAGGAACAAATCATAGGGACCTCTCATCATTTATATACCTAGGTGATCTAATCACAAATGATAAGAGTGCAATCTCATTTGTCACATAGTTAATTTGTACAACAACACCGTGATCTGTACAAATAGTGACACTATGGGTCATAATTGTCCAACACTTGGAACCCTTTGTGAAAGGTTGTATTTCCAAAGCTACCACAACATTGTCCACCTCAGCTCGGATGGTGAAAATCTCTCCCTCGTACGGAAACTTAATAACCTGATGCAGAGTGGAGGGCACGCCCCCAAGCTTGTGGAACCATGACCTTCCCAATAACAAAGCAAAAGTGGTCGGGATATCCAGTACTGTGAACTCAACCTCATCCTCAATCGGTCCCACCATAACTATTGCAGCGAAAGTGCCCTCAACTCCTCGCTTACTATCATCATAAGCTTTGATAGTCATATTGGAGGGACTTAGATCCGTCGTCTTTATACCCAACCTTGCCAAAATCTTCAATGGGCAAACGTTGATAGATGAGCCATCATCTATCATCACACAAGATGTCTTATTACCCCTCACTTCAGCTCTAATGAATAAAAGTCTATTATGGTTCCTGCCCTCAGTCGGGAGTTCCTCATCAAAAAATGTTATTATTGTTGGATAATATGACCCATAGCGTCACTATTTGTGCAGATCACGGTGTTGTTGTACAAATTAACTATGTGACAAGGAAATTGCACTCTCATCATTTGTGATTAAATCACCATAAATATATATAAATGAAGAGAGGTCTATATGATTAGTTCCTGGATTGAGATTATATGAGACAGTATCAGTCCACGAAGGATTAATCATTAAATATCCATAGCCGGAGTATTATCGAGACAGGACATCGATATTGCGGAATAGGCTAGTATTGCACTTGTGCGCGTTGTGAGGGCACAATGGCATAGTTCTCATATATTTAAGTATTGGATACTTATGCAAGTGCGATAGGAGGTTGTGTTTCACCGATGGTACGGGAAACAGCTTCGCTCTGGATAGACCCCTCGGAATCCCATTGGTATTATGACTTTGTGTCTATGGGAGGCCGAAATCAAGGTAGGTGTGTATAGTCTTAACCTGAGACTTGCATCGCTAATACTTGCGATAATCGGTAGACTTTGGTCTTGGTGGTACAGGGCTTTAACCGGTTCTGCGTACACCCCTTCTGGGTTTATCAGAGAGTCGTAGTGTATTGGGTGTGATGTCGAGACGGAAGTATCACTTCAGTCATAGTGGAGATGATGTCACGCAGGATACGGTATTAGTCTCTTAAGTGCTGGCCGGCCATCGGGATATTATGACAAGGTCATGTATATCCGATTATAGAGACTAGTTACCAGACATCCGACATGTGCTTCGGACGGGGCAGACACTTATCCAGCCCCAGCCCTAGCACGTGACTATCCGATACTGGGCCGATATACACAATACTACGGTATACTACGCTTGATACAGATCTATATATTCCTGTAAGAATATTTCTGGAGAATTGGGTAGGCATGGCGCTTTGCTAGAAGCCAACCTTATCTTGTAAATCGGTATAAACGTAGTACGAGGTACTTACGTGTTCGGATAATCCGACGACCGTATTTACTGCCAACATATCCGGAGATCTCATGGGTCGCTTCCTGAAGATTCACCGATGACGTATGACTCGCACTTTAATTAATCTGGGATTAATTGGAAGAGAGAGAAAATTAATCTGGGATTAATTACGGAGATATTTTATCTCGGATAAAATATCGTTAAAGAGAGAGAACGATTAATTTGGAATTAATCGGTAAAATTAATATATTCGATATATTAATCGAAACTGGATTTCGACGCGGAATTAAAATTGGATTTTAATTCGGGCGAACGAATTAATTTAGAATTAATTCGTTAGCGGCGTGAATAGTGATTTCGCTAGGCGTAATCATTTAATTACGACGCGACGGAAAATTCATTAATTTGGAATTAGCGAACCCGAGCCCGGGATTATTTGCGAGTGCATTCGCATTTCGAATTCGAGTGCGGCACGCAAGTCAAATCGTGCGTCAAATTGCAAGTCACATCAAGCGTCAAATCAAATGTCACTTTGAGTGATGTGACATGTTGTCACTTGATTTGAGTGATTGATGTAGAAGTTGAAAAAGCAACTTTTGCTTTTACTTTTTTGACTTTTGGTAAATGGAAAGTTAAAAGAAATGTAAATGGTTTTTAATTAATTTTAGAAAATATAAAAACCTAATTACATTTCTTTTTCTCTCACTCTCCACTCTTCTCTTTTACGCATTCTTCTTCCCCCTCTTTTCTTTCTTCTCTTCTCACGGTTTTGAACCGTTTTTTCTCCTCAAAATTTCTGGTATGACCGAATCAAATGGAGAATCAAAGAAGATGAAGTAGTGCTAGAACACCTTGGGTTATACATAGGTGATAGGGAAACGAATTTGTGAGCATGGAAAAGCTTGAAGCTTGGAGCTTCAATGGTGACATCCATGGCCGAATGAACAAGGAGGAAGACACCCCACCACCGTGCAGCCCCTACCATTCACAGCTCACTGCCAGGGAGCAACATGCAGTGCGTTTTTTGGTATTTGTTTCATTTCATCAAAACCCATCAATGTGAGTATGAATTCCGCCTTACTCCTTGGTTGTATTCTATTCGTTTTTATGCATGATTTATGATCTTGGGACTTGATTGAAACTCTACAATTATCTGCAAAGCTTCCTTTCGTACTGATCCGACAAACAACGCAGGGTTGGCGTCCTCCGGCACTACTATCTTGCTCAAGGCCTCAACCATGGCCCGCTTGTGCTCCTGAGATGCACACAACAACTCCCAGATGCTCACTTGTGCTCGGGTCTTTCTCAACTGACGCAGCACTGCATCCCCCTCAGCATTCTCCACATTTTCAGACACTTCTCTGCCTTCCGTTAACGCTTCCTTGCCCTTTTCTGCAGTATCACTATAAAAAATGCCCACTACGGGTCATCCCCTTAACCTCATCTCCATCACTGCTCGAAATCTCCTCCCAAATATTCTTCATTTGCTCCATTTCATCTTCAATGTTGCTATCCCAAATCCTTAGGCAAAAGGTTTGGTGATCAAAGGTTTGGAGGACAAGGTCTTCGGGTAGGCCAGAGTTGATCATATAGGTAGGCGGTGGGACAGAGTGATAGTTAGGCAATGGGTTATGGTATGTATTGGGCTGTTCTTTCTCGGGGTCAGGAATTTTGTGGGAGTCAATTAGGTCCCAGATTTCATGGTGGAGGCGGGCACAACTGTCGGTGTCATGGCCATTCTGTTGGTGGAAGTGACAGTAGCGGTTCATGTTGAGGTTTGGTGGGGGAGGATTTGGGAGTGGTTTAGGCTCCAAGGGTTTCAAGAGTCCTTGCCTTGTCAATTTCTTAAGTACTTTGGATAAAGGTCTGCCCAGGTTGGAAAACCGTCGGTTCTTAATGGCAACAACTTCAGCAGAAACAGGCTTAGCACCGGAGGATCCTCCAATAGTTCTCCTATTCAGACTATAAAACTTCTGATTCTCGGCTTCCTCTTCTTCAATATCCATGACAATTTCCCTCAGTTGTCGGAAATCCGCAATCATGGAGGTCATCCTCCTCAGCTTGCCATAAATTGAGGGCTTAGTACCCTTGATAATCATCTTTATCTGGTCCTTCTCCGAAGGCCGAGTCTGCATCTTCAGAAGCTGGCTTCTCCAGCGATCCACATACTCCTTAAAGCTCTCCTCCGGCTTCTGCTTGGTATTCTCCGAGTCGCGAAGCGACAGGTCGATCTCCAAGTCTGTAACATACTGTTTCAAGAAGGCCTCTACCAATTCCCTCCAATCCTCCTTGATCTTCCTCTCCAGGCTGTGATACCATACCACGGGTGCCCCCTCGAGCGACATCCCAAACATTTTCTGAACCTGACGCTTGGATAGACCCACTAAACTCATAACTGAAACATACTGTCGGAGATGGACCCTTGGGTCCCCGTTCCCATTAAACTTGGCTATATCCGGCATTTTAAACTGAGCTGGCAACTATTCCTCAAACGTCATTACCTCATAATCCAACATGTCTTCGTGCTTGCCCCTCATCTTACGGGTAACCGACTCTACCTAATCTCGGAGTTTCTGTAGTTCAGGCTGATACCCAGTCATTCTTCCAGCCGTATATTCAGCCATGTCATCATCAAAACCCAGGATATCATCATTCAATCTAGTCAGAGGGTCTTCACGCCTCTCATTCTCAGAGTTTCCCCCCAGCACGAGGCACAACCATATTAGCCATAGCAGTAGTCTAGGCTTGCAACTGTTCAGTAACCTTGGTGAGATTGGTCTCTAATTGATCCATACGGGATACCTCGTTCTATGATTCACTCATGTTTCTTATCGGCCTTTTGATAAGTCTTCCCTCTTTCCTAACCCAATGAGAATATATGGTGTATTTTAAAATTCTCAGTCAGCATGTATGCGTGCAATGCATTGAATATATAAGTCGGCCTTTTGTTATTTTAAAGCTTCAATCACATTATTGCAAGGTGCAAACTTGTCCCAGTTGAAAAGGCCCAACACGTTTACAACTTTGCGATAACATGGCTAAACAACTTCAAATAATAAGGGGCCCAAACACAGGATGGCCCATCGACATTTTAGAAACTTTTAGCCCAATTTTCATAAGATACGAACTCATCCCAGTTTAAATGGCCCAACAAGTTCGCATTTCTGACAAAAAGTCCAACTAAATCCAAATGATGATGGTCCCTAAACACAAGCACAAGGAAATAGTTTCTATTGGTCATACAACTATGGTCTACGTGTGGGTTTGCGGGAGTGTAGACAAAGGCTTTTGTTGGCGAAGGATTGCCCACAACTAGGTCTCCCCACTCAAGGGTTCAAGCGACCAAGTGAGCACACCTTTTTTATACCTTACGGTACGTGCCAACGAGTTATGATACGTGACTGACTGTTAAATGGGTTTCCTATTGAAGATTCCCCAGAGGGAGGGTGGAGCGAACTCTCTTAAATACCCAAGCCTCTTAGGCTCTTATTGCCTTGGTGACATGAATAAACAACAAGTCCTCCAAATTAGTCCATAACAGTAAGCTTCGAGTAATGATTATTTATGTGCATTTGCAGCTTTTCCTTATAGAAATGTAGTGAATGAAGAAAGACACCAAACCATTACTTAGCTCTAATAATGCCTTTGATTAAACCTCTTCAACCCACGATAGACACAGTTAACTAAAGCACAAATCACAATCACTACAAGACATTATTTTGGGGCTAATTCTCTATCCCCAGTGGAGTCACCAGACTGTAGGACAAAGAAATCGGCGACGCTGTTCTGGGCTCGCGGCCCGGTTGGGAGTATGGAATAGCCCACGGGGGAACTAAACCGGAGAACTAAAAATAGAGTCGCCACCCGATGTGAACCAGGAAAATGATTTAAGGACGCACTCACCCATCACAAGGGAAGACCTCAAACCGTTGGGTTCAGAATGGTCCATTACTTATACCACTTGTAATGAAAGGATTTATGCAATAGTACAACCAAATCTCAAGTAACACGTACCAGATAATTTAAGCAATATGCAAGTTTGCACACCCATAATCGTAAATGAAAGAAATGAAGGCAAAATACATAATTCATGAATGTATTAAGCAATAAAGTGCAATAATGTAACTAATAACAACTATAAAGGCATTAATAATAAAAGCGAGCACACAATCTCATGAGCATATCGAATAAATACGAAAATTATGAATAAACAATAACGGTAAAGGCATAAATATTAAAGAGAGCTAACTAAGCATATGACGGGGAAGGAAATGACTAAGGAAACAAACATGCATGAAACATGATGAAGGAATATGTCCAGTGTGTGCGCGTTCATGTAGCATTCGTAAATACGTTCTAACGGTAAACAGAATGCAAGCGTTCGAGTAGCATTTGATAACGCATTCGAACGATAAACAGAATGTCCACATTCCTATAGCGTTTGATAACGCGTTCGAATGGGATAAGACCTGATGCATGATATAATAAAATGCATGCGCGTTCAAGTAGCGTTCTGAGATGCGTTAGAACAGAAATGAGACAGAATATATACGTTCATGTAGCGTTATGAGACGTGTTCGAATGAAATGAGGCAGGATGTATACGTTCTTGTAGCATTCGTAAACGCGTTCGAACGGAATGAGGCAGAATGCATACGTTCGTGTGGCGTTTGGAAACCCGTTCGAACGGAATGAAGCAGAATGCATGCGTTCGAACGAGATTGCTAAAATGGCATCTGAAATGACACAAACACATGCATGGATAAACAAATACATAATATAGGACCTCGTGTGCCCGATGGAACACATTTCACATCACTCGGGTGCACCTCGTCCGGCGCGGTAAAACATCGTGGAAAATGTAGCCTTTAGGCATTTCCCTCGAATAAAGGACCTTTAATCCACCCTAGTTAGCCCATGCGCACTATATCATCATGCATAAATAAGTAACATGCAGAAAGTAATAACACACTAACGACTAAATCATGCTTAAAAATAAATAACATACTAACACCTAAATCATGCTTAAAACGCAAGGTTGGATGAAACGAAACATGTGAATCTCCCAAGTGGTACGTGGCATTGTATCCCGAGTGCAAACCGTAATACCGTCCATTCAGATTCGGCTACAAAATTTAAGTCTGGGTTTTTATCCGATTTACCATAAGAGAGAACACATATTCAATTCATTCAAGGACCACAACATGTATCAACAAACGACTTTCATGCAAAGGAATTCTAATAAACAACAAAAGGAAGATGAGAATAAATAAGAAGGGTGCCCTCAGGTCTAACCTCTTAGGTCGTCTCTCAAAAGTGCGTTACACGGCCGTCGGAAGGATTGATGCACTGCAACTCCTCCGGTTCACTGGTCCACTACTTTCGTTTGTTACTTCGCCATTTTGAATTGTCTTTTCCTCTATTTCGCTACTGTTCTTACTCCGTTTTACTGCTGTTTTTTCTCTATTTTTTGGTTACTATTTTCACTGTATTAAGGGACTCTTTTTGTGTTTTTGAGGGTATTAGGGGTTGTGGTTTTCACTGTTTGGGCTGCAGTTTTGGTGTTATTTTTAGCGTGAATTAGGGCTGCTATTTAGGGCCGTTGGTGTGTGAATTAGGGCTTTGTTTTCAGGGTGTTTTGCGGGGATGATGTTTATTTTTTATGGGGGGGTTTTGGTGATGTTCCTTTGCTGTTTTAGGAGAGTGTTTCAGTGATGGTAGGGAGGAGGAGAAAATAGAATTATTTGCTTCTTGTTTTTTTTGCCTTGGGTGTGAATGCTAAGTTATTTTCTTGTGTGTTTTTGTGAGAATGAGCTAGGGGTTCTAAGGTTGGTTTATGTTTCTTTTTATAATGGTTTGCTAGGGTTTCTAGGTAAGGAAGGGAATCCTAAAAAAAGGGAAGTGTTTTGATTGGTTTATGAAAGGAAAAGATGTGTTTAATTTAGGGAGTGAATATTTTAATTGGTGTTTGATTAGGGAAGAGATTTGATCTAATTAATTTAGTTTAATTTATGACATATATTTTGAATATTTTAATTATCTTTTGGATGGGTTTTGGTGGGCTAATTGGGCTTGGGAGTGAGGCTAGCAGCAAAACCAGAAGTACCGACACCGTTCGAACGCTTATTCGAATGCTACACGAATGCTCGCAATCTACTTGACGTTCGAATGTGCTCACGAACACAGCACGAACGTGATGAGTGGTAAATATATCACTATTTCCCACTCATTTAACTTAATATTTTGTATAGTTTCTTGAGTTTTGTGAATATTTTGATTTGTTTTGTGTTATTTTGTAGATAAATAAAGTTTCAGGACATTCTGGAGGTGATTTGGAGCAAAACAGTGAAAATTGGCAAAAAGGGCATTTTGGTAATTTGGGCGCGTCACGACGCCCAAACCCTTGGCATCGCGATGCCTAACGTGCGCCGAGTTCTGCTAACGTGTGTCGGGTCCACAAGTCAGAATTTGAAAAGTTGACTTTGCTAACGTGCACCGTGCCACGTGTCACCATCACAGCCGATCCGCTAACAAGCACCGTGACACGTGTCATCATCCTAAGATGCCGACAATCATCATCTACGCTAAAATGCACCTACCACGTGTCAACATCTCAGCGAATCACGCTAACATGCGCCTGGACACGTGTCGCCATCACATGTTGCCGACATCAATAATTCAGCTGCCGACATAAGAGTGACATGTGTCACGATCTCGAGAAGCCACAGCAACGCGCGTCGCGACGCCAAACTCCTTGGCGTCGCGACGCCCATGTCCTACCGAGGCTTATAAATTCAGCTCGATGTTTCAGTTTTAAATGAACCATTCTCTCTAAATTCTCTCATGTAAATAGTGAGTTCTCTTCTTAATTTCTTCTAATTTCAATTTTGTAATTAATTTTAATTACGTTTTGTAATAATATTAATTTACTTTCTTTACATTTTACAGTTTTACTATTCAACTATGAGGAGGTAACTTCTCCCTGCTAGGGTGAAAGGTAATTCTTTTACTATTGCTATTTAGAGTAATCTCCCTTTAATATATATATACACTATTTTAAACCTGACTTAATGAGGATACCGGCAGATTGGTCGGTTGGTAATTAAATTTTCTTACCGCCTATATGGCAGGTTAATTTTGGTTCTGCCTTTATGGCTGGTTTATTTTGGTTACACCTATATGGCTGGATTATGGACAAACATTACCGCCTTAATGGCTGGTTGGACTTAATTTGACTTAATCAGGTTACCGCCTATATGGCTGGTTGGTAAAATTATCACAAATATATATATTATATTATGGGAGATATCTAAATAGTAAATAGTAGAAGTTAATTCCTTTTACCTTAGCATTTTATTTTATTGCATTTATTTTTCCGCATTTACTTTTTAGTAATTTTACTTTATGTCTTTTAAGTTTTTACCAGCTCTAACTATGTGTTGTAACTAAGTTAATTATCTAGGGTTGTGATGAATTTCAATATCACCGGTTTATAAGGGTTAGATTATAGTTTGGGTAATATAAAGATTTATTTATTGAGTCTTAATCTGAATGCTTTTTATTAACTGGCCACTAATAAAATTGATTAGGTAAACTTAAAATGAACTAGACATAGGGATTTTAGGTTTGAGACCTCAGACTCAATAGCTCACGATCTTCCTTGAGGATTGATAACCCTTTAATAGATTTTCTTACAGGATAGGAATATACCTGTCGGGCGAAGGTAGCCATAATTGGAATTTGATCTTAATGAATCCAGGTAATTTGGTTGACATAGACATATGGTTCAATTGGGTTATACTGGGTATTTGTAATTGACCATCGGAAGAGGCTTTTACATAATTTAGTGTTCCAGGTTAATAAATCATATTTTACCCAACTATAAGATAACCACTTCATCTTTAAATAATATTGGAAAGATTCACAACCCTAGATAGTTTTTAATATTGAATTTTCTTAAACCTACTTTCAAGCAATTTTATTTACTTGTTTTTAAATTCAAAATCTTCACCATTTCAAATCAATGAAACAACCTGTTAGATATTAGTAATCATTTGACCTCATAAAATTAATAAATAAGGTTTTAAGTCCTCGTGGGATTGATACTTTTTATACTGCTTGAACGATACGTGCGCTTGCGTTATACGGGTGTGTAAGCACCGGTCAAGTTTTTGGCGCCATTGCCGGGGACTTATTTATCTTTCACTATTAGTTTAGAGGTTAGATACCTTTACTTGTATCTAATTTTCTTTTTTACTTATTGTTTTTGTTTTCTTGTGTTTCAGGTTCTCAGAAACTTCATAAGACCAATCAGAAGCTTTGAACTTCGACCGCTTAACCCGTAAATTGAAAGAACCATCAGACAGTTGAGAAGGGAAAGGCGAGAAGGCCAAGAAGCTTTAGTCAACATGGAACCTGAACCTTTGGAGGTTGCACCACCAATTCCCATTCGAGACAGAACCATTCCGGTGGTTGACAGACTCATTTCTTGTATTGTACTTCCTCCCTTACCAGCAAATGCGGGTGACATCAAAATATGCATTTAGATGATTCAGCAGTCAGTTCAGTTTGGGGGGAATGCAACTGAAGATCCTAATGCCCACATCAGCAACTTCCTGGAAGTTTGCGGCACTTTCAATTACAACTGAGAAGCTGAAGAAGCAATGAGACTACGGGTTTTCTCATACTCCATGAAGGACAGAGCTAAAGCTTGGCTACATTCACTACCAGCAGGTTCTATCACAACTTAGAACACTTTAGCCACCAAATTTCTTGCAAAGTACTTTCCACCAGCTAGAACCGGAAATCTGAGGAATGACATCACATCCTTTGTACAACAAGACTCAGAAACTCTCTACGAAGCTTGGGAAAGGTATAAAGATTTGCTCTGGAAATGTCCTCACCATGAGATTCCAAAATGGCTTCAAGTCCAAACATTCTATAATGGACTTTCTGGAATAATGAGAACCACAATCGATGCTGCTGCTAGAGAAGCTTAATGGCAAAAAGAGAAGATCAAGCATGAGACCTAATCAAAGAAATGGCCAACAACAATTCCTTGTGGCCAACAGAAAGGAGCATGATCCAACGAATTGCAGGAATTTATGAAAATGGAGCCAATACAGCAGTCAACGCCAAGCTGGATCAGATATGCAAATTCATGGAGACTCTCGGCATGCAAAGCAACAATGGATCCACAAGTTCACCATATAGAGGAGCACCAAAACTAAACCAACTTGAAGAAACAGTGAATTTTGTCAACAATTTCAACAGACAAGGGAACAATCCATATTCCAACACCTACAACCCAGGGTGGAGGAATCATCACAATTTATCATGGAGAAACAATTCAGGGAAAAAGAACTATCCACCACTAGGATTCCAACAACAAAATCAGGAGTTTGAAAAAGAACCAGAAATGAAAGAATGGATTGCAGAGATGTTCAAAAAGCAACAAGCAATATATGATGCTATATTTCAAAGCCAATCTGCTTCCATCAAAGCACTGGAGAATCAAATTGGACAACTGGCCAATGCTCAGAGTTACAGACCGCCAGATACCCTTCCTAGCAACACAGAACCAAATCCAAAGAACATAGGGAAGGAGCAATGTCATGCCATCATGTTAAAAAGTGGTACTGAAATCAACAAAGGTGTTGGAGCCAAAACAACTGCTGAGGAAGTTCTAAAAGAAACAGGGCAACAGACGGAGGAAAAAGAAGCAAAGGAAAAAGAACAGATCATTCCACCTCCACATTTTCCTCAGCGTCTTCAGAAAAATAAATTGGACAAGCAGTTTGCTCGTTTCCTGGAGGTGTTCAAAAAGCTGCACATCAACATTCCATTTGTAGAAGCCTTGGAAAAAATGCCCAGCTATGTAAAATTCATGAAAGACATTCTTTCATGAAAATGGAGATTGGGAGATTACGAGATAGTAGCATTGACAGAAAAATGCAGCGCCATCATTCAGAGGAAGCTTCCCCCGAAGTTGAAAGATCCTGGCAGTTTCACCATTCCTTGCGTCACATGAGAACATAAATTTGGTAAGGCTTTATGTGATTTAGGTGCAAATGTTAACTTGATGCCTTTTTCTATTTTCAGGAAACTGCAGATTGGAGAAACAATGCCCACTTCAGTCTCTCTACAACTTGCTGATAGAATGCTCGTATTTCCAAGAGGCGTAGTTGAGGATGTGCTGGTCAAGGTTGACAAATTAATTTTCCCAGCATATTTTATTGTCATTGATATGGAGGAAGATGCAGACGTGCCAATCATCCTCGGGAGACCATTCTGGGCTACAGGTTGAACCATTATTGATGTACAAAAAGGAGAATTAACCATGAGGGTACATGACCAAGAAGTAACATTCAATGTTTTCAAGGCCATGAATTTCCCAGATGATGAAAAGAATGAGGAATGTTTCAGACTTGATGTGATACACAGTACCATTCAAAACTCCAATGCAATGCAAAGTTCTACTGACAAACTTAAAACATGTCAATTGCCTTTGGAGCCTGAAGATAAAGCATCTTTTGCACTAAAAAAACCAATTCTTGCACTACAAGCAACAGAAGAGAAAAAGTTCCACCAGCTCAACGAATTGGAGGAATTTCACAATCTGCCTTTTGAGGATGCCAAATTGTACAAAGAAAAGGCAATGAAAAGACATGATGAGAAGTTAGTGCGCATACAACTGGAACCAGGGCAGAAGGTACTGTTAAACAAATCAAGGGTGAAATTCTTCCCATGGAAGCCAAAATCACGGTGGTCAGGTCCATTTGTGATCACCAAAGTTTTACCAGATAGAGCCGTTGAGATACATGATCCTGACTCCAACAAAACTTTCAAGTTTAAAAATAGGCGTGTTAAGCACTACTGGGGAGAACACACTTTCAGATCCAGCCTAATGATCGAGAAGTCAAGTCTAGCTGATGACTTTAAACTTAGCGCTAGCAGGGAGGCAACCCATGCAATTTGTGTATATATTGTGATATGGTGTGTTTTATTTTTGTGTGTTTAGTTTTTGCAGGTAAAGTCATTTCAGGATGGAAGAAGCTCTCGCAAATCTTCGCAAGCAATTTCCTTCTCTCCCTCAAAAATCTCTGATGAAATTTTGCAAAGCTCGCTTGGAATGGATGAGGTTACTGATTATCAAAGGTATTCCTAATGATATTCATTAGGTAATTGAAGCACGGGTCTGACTCTTTTATTTCACATCTGCCTGGTTTAGGAAGGAGCACATATGCTAAAAAGAGAAGAGCTAAAAGAATGTGTGTTTGTTATAAATGTGCTCGTATGTTTTGTGATACTCGTTGTCGTTCTTTAGGAATGGTGTCTGATAACCGCGAAGATAAGATTAATTTCATTAGGGATGGCTTGAGTAAGGAGTCTTTGGATGACATATCTAAAACTCTTGAGACGCATCCCTGCGGATTGTGTATCATGAAATTCGCAGATTACATACACAATTCAAAAAAGAAAAACAACAGTTAAATCTTGGGAATCTGAATCAAAAAGACCCTGTTTGCCAATTTATAAGAAAATTAGATGGGAAGCTTGTCCCTGACGCATAGACGTCAATCAAGCCGCTACTTTTCTTGTACATACTATATCTCTTTGTCTTTTCCTGATAATTATGATTTGTTTTGTTGTTTTCTTTTACTTTATCCGACAGGTTCCAGACCTTTTTGACTATCACGATTTATTTTACTGTTTAACTAATAATTATCATTTGGCAGGTACTAGTGCTATTATTTTACTCACCCTTTTCAGGTGTTATAAATTTAACTCATCATTGCACTTTTGAAGACATCCAGAATAAAACATGGAAGCCACTTCAAGAAGACGAGTTGAAAACATCTGTGTGTTTTGTGGTAGTAGTGTTGGTACTAAACCATAATACGTAGAAGCAACACAAGAATTAGGTCGAGTCTTAGCTGCAAGAAATATGCACTTAATATATGGCGGAAGCAATCTTGGACTAGTGGGGATCGTTTCAAAGGCCGTACAGGAATGAGGCAGTCATGTTTTGGGAATCATCCCAAAACCCTTGGCAGAAGAAAATCTTGTTGAAGCATCAAACGGAGAGGAACTGATCGTGCCAGGTATGTCTGAACGACTGGTAGAAATGATTAACCGTGCTGATGCTTTTATTGCTTTGCCAGGTGGCTTGGGTACATTGGAGGAAATTTTTATTGTGCTATCTTGGGCGAACCTGAACATACACCAGAAACCAATTGGGCTATTTAACGTTGAAGGATTTTATGATTTTCTTTTTGTGTTTCTTGATGATGCTCGGATAAATGGGTTCGTGTCAAAACCTATGAAAGAACTCCTCTATACTGCCAGAACTACTCCGGATCTAATAGATCAACTCTTAACCTATGAACCACAAGTTGACCCTATCATTTCAAAGATAAATTGGTCCGAAGACGATCGTGGTAAGAGGCGTCGGATTAATCTGGATCTTAACCTTTAATTTCCTGTAGAATTTCAGCTAATCAGGTATTATCTTCTAAACTCTTCTTATACTGTTTAAAACATTGGGGAAAATGTCTCATTTAGGTTTGGGGGAGGGAATTAGTTGATCAGTACCTTATTTTTAGTTTGTGTGTTGTTTTTATTTTTAGTCCAAATTTTTTCGAAAAATACAAAAAAAAAAATGAAATTTTTTCAAAAATTACAAAAATATTTTGCGTTTTTGTGTTTTTATTTTGACTAAAAAGGTGAAATTGGTAAGAGATAGCTGAGTAAGGAGTTTCCACTCTTGAGACGTATCTCAAACCTATTTCGAAACAAGTTAATTTTTGTTTATTTCATTTTAAATTATTTAATTTGTAAATTCTCCATAAAACGAACTAAAATGGATCTTCATATGCTCAGTTGGCAGGTATTATCAACATACATGGAAACATATAGACATGAGCTAAAATTGAAAAGTTTGTAATATTCAGTGCTCTAGTTTAATTGGAGGAAGCATCTCAAAAAGTGATGGAGTAAAAAAAAAAGCATAAACATCTTAGATCTGAGTTATTAAGTCTGTAAGGGTGTTTTAACACCTGGTGCCCTAAAACCAACTAGTTTGGGAGTCACTGGCCCAACACTCGCTACATGGATCAAAGATGCTGCATATATATATATATATATATATATATATATCTGAAGTCTGAGTAATTAAGTCCGTAGGGGTGTCTTAACACCTGGTGCCCTAAAGCCAACTGGTTTGGGAGCCACCGACCCAAAGCTCGCTACATAGACATAAGATATTGTATATAAATAAAAGATAAGATAAAATCAAAAATCAAAGAAAAAATCAGAAAAATTCGAAAAATTATTCCATTGCTGCAAAAAGGTGTGAATTCTGATAAAACTTTAGGACAAAAATATTACTCTCTTATCAACTGCACTTATGACTGTTGTGGGCAAAAATGAGTTGTTTAATATTATGTTGGCTGTGTATATGGAGAATGGTAAATATAATCGGAGAATTTACTTATTCAGTAATTTAGAAAGAAACAAAACAACTAGTAACTTGGAGTAGAAATTTCACCTGATTAGTCACTAATTTCTTTATTCTCTTTTCGCTTGTCTTTTTGCTTTTGTGTGCATTAGTTTCACTACCTTTTTACTTTTGTAAAATGTTTGTGGGTATCATTGCTGTAAACCCTCACGAGACTACAACTCGTCCACTAGGGATACCAAGGGGTTTAAAAGCTTGTTGCATACGCTAAATGCAACCATGATCCCTACGAAAGTGGCTTAGTTAAATTTTATTTTAAAGATGTTTATGTTATTTTATTTTGTGTTTTGCTCGAGGACTAGCAAAATGTTAGGTTTGGGGGTGTGGCGAGTGGTAAATCTATCACTATTTCCCACTAATTTAACTTAATATTTTGTATAGTTTCATAAGTTTTGTGAATATTTTGATGTGTTTTGTGTTATTTTGTAGATAAATAAAGTTTCAGGATATTCTGGAGGTGATTTGGAGCAAAACAGTGAAAATTGGCAAAAAGGGCATTTTGGTAATTTGGGCGCGTCGCGACGCCCAAACCCTTGGCGTCGCGATGCCTAACGTGCGCCGAGTGCTGCTAACGTGCGCCGGGTCCACAAGTCAGAATCTGAAAAGTTGACTTTGCTAACGTGCGTCGTGCCACGTATCACCATCACAACCGATCCGCTAACATGCACCGTGACACGTGTCATCATCCTAAGATGTCGACAATCATCATCTACATTAAAATGCACCTTCCACGTGTCAACATCTCATCGAATCATGCTAACATGCGCCTGGACACGTGTCGCCATCACATGTTGCCGACATCAATAATTTAGCTGCCGACATAAGAGTGACATGTGTCACGATCTCGAGAAGCCAAAGCAACGCGTGTCAGTAATCAACGCGCGTCGTGACGCCCAAACCCTTGGCGTCGCGACGCCCATTGCCTACCGAGGCCTATAAATTCAGCTCGATGTTTCAGTTTTAGATGTACCATTCTCTCTAAATTCTCTAATTTAAATAGGGAGTTCTCTTATTAGTTTCTTCTAATTTCAGTTTTGTAATTAATTTTAATTACGTTATGTAATAATAGTAATTTAATTTCTTTACTTTTCACTATTTTACTATTCAACTATGAGGAGGTAACTTCTCCCTGCTAGGGTGAAATGTAATTCTTTTACTATTGCTATTTAGAGTAATCTCCCTTTAATATAATATATACACTATTTTAAACCTGACTTAATGAGGATACCGGCAGATTGGTCGGTTGGTAATTAAATTTTCTTACCGCCTATATGGCAGGTTAATTTTGGTTCCTCCTTTATGGCTGGTTTATTTTGGTTCCGCCTATATGGCTGAATTATGGACAAATATTACCGCCTTAATGGCTGGTTGGACTTAATTTGACTTAATCAGGTTACCGCCTAAATGGCTGGTTGGTAAAATTATCACAAGTATATATATTATATTATGAGAGATATCTAAATAGTAAATAGTAGAAGTTAATTCCTTTTACCTTAGTATTTTATTTTATTACATTTATTTTTCCCCATTTACTTTTTAGTAATTTTACTTTATGTCTTTTAAGTTTTTACCAGCTCTAGCTATGTGTTGTAACTAAGTTAGTTATCTAGGGTTGTGATGAATTTCAATATCATCGGTTTATAAGGGTTAGATTATAGTTTGGGTAATATAAAGATTTATTTATTGAGTCTTAATCTTAATGCTTTTTATTAACTGGCCACTAATAAAATTGATTAGGTAAACTTAAAATGAACTAGACATAGGGATTTTAGGTTTGAGACCTCAGACTCAATAGCCCACGATCTTCCTTGAGGATAGATAACCCTTTAATAGATTTTCTTACAGGATAGGAATATACCTGTCGGGCAGGGGTAGCCATAATTGGAATTTGATCTGAATGAATCCAAGTAATTTGGTTGACATAGACATATGGTTCAATTGGGTTATACTGGGTATTTGTAATTGACCATCGGAAGAGGCTTTTACATAATTTAGTGTTCCAGGTTAATAAATCAATATTTTACCCAACTATAAGATAACCACTTCATCTTTAAATAATATTGGAAAGATTCACAACCCTATATAGTTTTTAATATTGAATTTTCTTAAACTTACTTTCAAGCAATTTTATTTACTTGTTTTTAAATTCAAAATCTTCACCATTTCAAATCAATCAAACAGCCTGTTAGATACTAGTAATCATTTGACCTCATAAAATTAATAGATAAGGTTTTAAGTCCTCGTGGGATCGATACTTTTTATACTACTTGAACGATACGTGCGCTTGCGTTATACGCGTGTGTAAGCACCGGTCAGAACGCGAAAGCAGTGAACATGTGAATTGAATCTGATGACATACTTATTCTGAATTTCCCCTTCCGACATTCGTTTCCCACGACTTTCGTAACCTAAAGAGTAGTGCCTCCGTACGAGACTCATCATCGGGACTTATATGGAAAAATGCAGTGCCTACAAGTATCTAATTAAGGGAGAAGAGAATGATTGATTTTGCTTAAATAAAATAAACAAAAGAAAATACTAAGAAAAATAAATAAAAGACACAAAGATCTAGGGTTGTGATTCCACACAATATTATCTTAAAGATGAATTGATTCTCTTATATATGTGTAATAAGTCAGTTTTCTAACCTGGAACACGAAGATATGCAAAATCCTCTGTCGATGGTCAGACGCAAATACCCAAATACCCAATTAATCATATGTCTATGTTAACCAAGTTACCTAAATTCAATAAGTTCAAGTTCCAAAAGTGGCTACCCCCCACCCGACAGGTTTATGTCTTTCCTGTAAGGAAATCTATTAAAGGGTTATCTATCCTCAAGGAAGATCGTGGGCTATTGAATCTAAGGCTGAAACCTAAAATCCCTTCGTCAAGTTCATTTTAAGTTTACCAAATCAATCATATTAATGGCCAATTAACAAGAAGCATTAAGCTTAAGACTCAATAAACAAACTAAAAAATTACCCATAAAAAGAAAATCAATTATTAAGTGTATGGATATTGTGTTTCATCACTTTCCTAAAATAAAAATAAAATGTTGGGGGTTGGGGGATCCACCTTTACTATTTCTAATTTAGAAATCTCCCTTACTATAATATAGAATTCATCAGTGATATTACCAACCAGCCATATTGGCGGTATCCTCATTAAGTCAGATTTTAATTAAGTCCGACCGACCATAAATGCGGTATCATTATTTATCCATAAACCAGCCATATAGGCGGTAAGCATCTTTCACATAAAGACTGGCCATATAGGCGGTGTCACATTATGTCAAATAAATAAAACCAGCCATTAAGGCGGTATAACCTTTTATGTTAAATTATAATTTTTCATATTATAATTAAGAGAGATTGATATAAACTAAAATAATAAAAGCTTCACCCTTCCCCCAGCGGGAAATCAACTACAAAACATAAAAGTAAATAAAAGAAAATAAACTACTACTATTACTGAAAATAAAAATGCATAAATTAAATACTGAAAATAAATACAAACAAGATGCAATCCTTAAATTCCTTACAAAAACCTAAGGAAAGCATGAGAATTACAAATGAAATGACTTGGTATTTATAGGAAAATCTAAAGGCTTCCACCAATTTCTCCACCAATTGCTCCACCAAACACTCCACAAAATCCTCCACCAAACATGCCACAAGACACTCCACAAAATACTCCACAAAGCATGTTTTGTGGAAGTTTGACAATTGTAAATTGTCATTTTCCATTTTTTTTTATTTTTTTGATAATGACTTTAGTAATTACACAAAACACATTGGATTATTCGTTAAATTTGGTCTTGAAAACTTCGGAAATCGAAAATATTTAAAATTTCAAAGTTGTAGATCTTTGAGTTTTCTTTAATCTAAAACTTAAATCAGCTCAATCGGATATCAGATGCAAAAGTTATGGTAAAAATACCAAACTTGCGCAAAATTGGAATTTAGGACTGCACTTCGTGATACGTACAATAAATTTTCGTTTTTGACCTTTTTTCCACCGGATTTCATCGTTTTAGCCTCAAATTGATTCCGTTAAGTCCCAATATTATTTTTATCTGCAAAATAAATAAAAACACATCAAAATGTTCATAAAACTCGAGAAACTATACAAAATATTAGGTTAAATGAGTTGGAAATAGTGATATAATTACCACTCATCAGAGTCCAACTCGTTTAAGAATAAATACTCAAAGTACGTATTCTTGAATTATATCGAACTATAATTTTAAATCCAATTTAAATTATATTCAATACTAATTCATATTTAATTCCAAATTAAATAATTACGCTTTTAATATTGCCTTTTAGACTTGGATTCCAAATCCAATCTTTATGGGTCTCAAAGGCCCAATTAGTATCCAATACTTTTCAATTAAAGTCCAATGGGCTTTCAATTAATTCTTTAGGCGTTGGGCTTTGGCCATTATGGATCAAACCCAAGATACCAAGGCCCAATAAGGAATCACCCTATGCCAAAAATCAATTTAGGCCCAATTATCATATTTGGACTTCATGGAAATGGTTTTAGGCCCAATTGGATCCAACCAATTATCCTAAACCAAACTTGGCCCAACCAAGCCCATTAAGCCCAAATACAATAAATTAAATTAACTAATTATTCCAAATTACAAATTAATTCAATTCAAGTGTAATTATTATAATTAATTAATTAATTAATCTAATGCTTCCAAAACACTAATTAATCCAATTAATCATGCTCTACATTTCCAATTCATGTCCAACACAAATTGAAGCAAAATCAATCTTATAACATGCATCATGGCTCACAGAAAAGGCATACAAAAATCATTCAATTTGATTTCAATCTAATTAAATCAACATTCAATATTTCTATCATGCCATCAACACATCCAATTGTTAAATTTCAAAAAATTCCACCATGGGTCATCTAGGGCATGCATTCGGCCAAGGGTATATTTTGGGGAAAATTAATCCTATCAATTTTTCACAATTCTAACAATGCAAAAATCCAATTAAACATCATATAAACATATCCCAACCAACAATTTAGGCAAATTAAGTTCCAAGCCAAAAATCCCAAATTTAAAGTCATGAACCCTAGATTTTCAAATCAAACTTAGGAGGCTCTGATACCATTGTAAGTGTTCCTAGAACATGCCAAGATCGTCTAAGAGTGATTCGTGTGTGAATTAATCAAAGGGAGTTGCGGAATACTCACATTAATCGGTTATTGGATGTAGAGATTTCAAAACTTTTTCATGTATTTGATGAAGCTCCAAGCTTTCTTAAGTGTTTCCAACAATTGGGTGAGTCTCAATATCACCTTGATTCACTCCTTTATATGCTAGCAAGAACAAATTTTTGCAACAAAAACTTTGAGAGAGAGGGAGAAGCTCTCGGGCATGAGAGAGCAAAAGAGAGAGAAGAGTTTTGTGTTTTGTTTTTCCAAAAACAATTACCAAAATTCTTTTCCAAAAAGTGTATATACTTTCCAAAAGTGAAAGTGTGTTAAACAAGTTTCCATAATTGCTCTCAACTACTTCCATCAAGTAGATTGACTAGTGATGTAAGTTGATGGGTCCCACACTTTAATTCAAAATTCAAGTTGAGTGAGACAACACAGTTGAGTGAGACAACACACACTTCGGACTCGGGTTCGTTTAATCTGATTAAATGAATTTTGCGTCTTGACGTAATTAAATCTAATCTAATTAAATAATAATGCCTAGCAAAATTATTGTAGAAGTCGCTTACGAATTAATTCCAAATTAATTCATTCGCTTGAATTAAAATCCAATTTTAATCCCGTGTTGAAATCTGATTTCAATTAATATATCTAATATATTATTTTAGCCCAATTAAATAAATTAAAGAGTAAAATCCAATTTAACTATTAAATTTATTTTACAGATTAATTCCAAATTAATCGCGTTCTCTCTTCTTGTCGAATTAATCCCAGATTAATTCTTAACGCAATTAATCCCTGATTAATTCTTTCTCTTATAATTAATACCAGATTAATTATTATCGTAACTAATCCCAGATTAATTTTCTCTCTTCTAATTAATCCCAGATTAATTATGTGTTCGAGTCAAATCTCATCGGTGAATCTTTGGGAGGCGACCCAAGAGATCCATGGATATGTTGGCAGTAAATATGGTCATCAGACTATCCGAATACGTGCGTACCCGATACCACGTTCTTACCGATTTACAAGACATAGTTGACTTCTAGCAAAACACCATGCCTACCCAATTCTCCAGAAATATTCTTTAAAGGAATATGTAATATTTTTCAGGCGTAGTATACGTAGTATTGCGTATTAAAATCCAGTATCAGATGTCACATGCAAGGCCTAGGGCTGGAATTGTGTCTGCTCTCTATAATCGGATAATCATGACATTGTCATATTACCCTGATAGCTGCATCATACAAGAGTACCAGTTCTGTATCATGTGTGATCATCATCTCCATATGACTGAAGTGATACTTCCATCTTGACATCACACCCAATACACTACGATTCTCAGAATACCCAGAAGAGGCGTACACAAAACCTGTTAAAGCTCCAGACGACCAAAACCAAAGTATATTGATTGTCGCATGTATTAGCGATGCAAGTCTCAAGTTAAGATCAAATACACCTACCCTGATTCGGATTCCCATAGACACATAGTCATACTACCAATGGGATTCTGAGGGGTCTATCGAGAGCGAAGCTATTTTCGTACCATCGGTAAACAGAACCTCCTATTACATTTGCATGAGTATCCAATACCCAAATATATGAGAACTATGTCGTTACGCTTCCATAACACGCACAAGTGTAATACTAGCCTATTTCGCATTATCGATGTCCAGTCTCGATAATACTACGACTATAGATATTTAATTATTAAACCTTATGTGGATTAATATTGTCTCATATCTTATTAATCTGGTACTAATCATATGGACTTTTATCATTTATATATCCAGGTAATCCAATTACAAATGATAAAAGAGCAATTTCATTTGTCACATAGTTAATTTATACAACAATGCCATGTTTTTTACAAATAGTGATGCTATGGGTCATAATTGTCCAACAACAACTCTAACGTATACATGACAACCTTAAATCTTTAAATATCTAAGACTAGATTTCTACCGAACCATATCTAATATGGGGTTATAGAAACATCTTTCGATAGAACTATGTTAAGTATGTGGCCAACAGTAAGCAACACATAACTCCAAAGGTAATATGAAAGATTTGTATAGCTCATCCCAGATCACACTATATCCAATAAAGTATGATTTCTCCTCTTAGACACACCATTATGTTGAGGAGCTCCTAGTGGGCTATATTGGGCGAGAATCTCATTATCCCTTAAATAACTTATGAATTCATCGCTCATAAATTCACCACATCGATCTAATCAAAGACACTTGATGAATTTCCCAGTTTATTTTTCTATCTCATTTAGAATATTTTGAACTTTTCAAATGTTTCTGATTTATATCTCATCAAATAGATATATCCAAATCTTGACTTTTCATTAGTGAAAGTCACGAAGTAAATTGAACCATCATGAGCGACATGATTTGATGGACCACACACATCACTGTGTACTAGTTCCAATAAATCTTCAGCACAATGTCCAACACCAAGAAATGATGCCTTTGTCATTTTCCCTTGGATACAGGACTTATAAATCAGATAAGGATCTAAGGTAAGATCTTCAATCAAACCATACTTTACCAATTTTATAGGCGTCTAACACCAATGTGGCCTAATCTCATATGCCATAATTCAGTATTATTTAATTCATATCTTTTACTTGTATTTTCCTCTATATTAAAGACATCTCGATATGTTTCCAAAACATAATGACCGTTAGATAAAGAACATTCACATATCAAATAATTATCTTTATCATATAAATATAAAACACCATCTTTAATGTTTATTTTATATCATTCTTTATCCAATATCAGTAACAATATTATTTGTCAGATAAGAGAGTGTTGAGTAGTGAGTTATCTGTAATAGTCTTAACACATATAAGTTATTTTCAAAGTTTCATGTACATATTGGTAATCCATTTCTTGAAACAATAACTCTAGGAACACTAACAATGGTATCAAGAGCCAATTTTAAGCATGAAAATTTTAGGGTTCATGAGACTAAAATTTGGGGCTTTTGTATTTTGAATATGATTTCTTCAAATTGATGCTTTGAGCATGCTTAGATTATGTTAACTTAGAGTTGTGCATGATTAGATTTGAGAAAAATTGATTGGATCAATTTTTTTTATTTTCCCTTACCATGGCCGAATGCTCCCTGCAGTGGACTGCACTATTTTTATTTTTTTGTAACATTAAATGATGTGTTTAAATGCATGTTTAAATGTTGATTGTTGGTTTGATTGGATTAGAATCAAAGTCAATAATGTTTATGTTAAAATCAAAGAGCATGTTGAGCATGAAATGATGAATTTTGGATTCGATTTGTGTTGAGCATGAAATGATGAATTTTGGCTTCAATTTGTGTTGAGCATAAATTATTGGATTAAGCATGATTAATTAAGTTAATTGGTATTTTGGAAATATTGAGTTTAATTAATTAATCATGGCTAATACACTTCAATTAAAATAATTGTGATATTTGGAATATTATAATTATGTTAATAAGCCTTTAAATATGATTTGGGCTAAAAGTGTGTATTTGGGCTTAATGGGCTTGGTTTGACCAAGTTTGGTTTTGGACTTTTGGATTGGATCCAATTGGGCCCAAAACCAATTCCATAAATTCCAAATACATCACTTGGCCCTTTAAAGAATTTAATCGGGCCTAATGGGCCTAAATTGATTTGTTGGCAATATGGTGATTCCTATTGGGCCTTGGAATTTTGGGTTTGATCCATTATGGCCAAAGCTCATGCCTTAAGAATCAATTAAAAGCCCATTGGACTTTAATTAAAATGACATTGGATGTTATTGGGCCTTTGAGACCCATTAAGATTGGATTTGGAATCCAAGTCTTTAAGGCAAATAAATAAGTGTATATATTTAATTTGGAATTAAATTGGAATTAGTATTGAATACAAATAAATTGGATTTAAAGTTGTAGTTCAAAATAATTCAAGAGTACTTACTTTGAGTATTTATTCTTAAACGAGTTTGACTCGCGCAAATCAAATCGTTGTTTGAACATTGGATGATCATTAATTCAAAAATTAATTAATTGGATTAGATTGATTGAATAACATGATTTGTATGAATACATGAATGTGTTGTATGAATAATGTATATCAGATGGATATTAGAAGGGCGAGGGCAATTTTGGAAGTTGTAATAAATTTAGAATTTATTAAATTGGACCTGCGTGTCCAGCCTTTTATCTCCTTATTCTTTGTATTTCTCTTCTCACCAATTCCCCTCAATGTAAATGAGGTTTCTTTATTGTATTATGTTATTGGGTAGAAGTTAGAATAGTTCTAGCCGGGGAGAGGAAATGGAGTGATTTGTTCTATTAATAATATGTGACATATCCATCCTCATATCATTATTAATTTACTTTTTACGCCTTATGATGTTTTAGAAGCTTGCATAAGGGTGTATGATGAGGCCTTAACAAAGATAATAAATTGGTTGCCAATTTACGCGAAAAACCCTCAAAACATATTAAGCGTTTTTCCTTCCGTTGAGTGATTCTTACTCAAGATCCAAAGTTGGCATTGGTTTGTTGGCCAAAGTCAAGACCTTTGTCAATTGCAGATGTATTTGAATCATGAGAGTTTTGTTCCATATCGGTGTCTTGTCCAAGTCGTGATTTGTTGGGCAAAGTCAAGATCACTTCTTGTCCATCGACATTGATTACGAAGCTTTCCATGTGACTGGCGTAAACACACACGTATAACGCAAGCGTACGTATCGTTCAAGTAGTATAAAAAGTATCGATCCCACGATGACTTAATATCTAAACTATTAATTTTATGAGGTCAAATGATTACTAGTATCTAACAGGTTGTTTGATTGATTTGAAATGGTGACGATTCTAAATTTAAAAGCAAGTAAATTAAATTGTCGAAAGTAGGTTTTAAGAAAATTCAATATTAAAAACTATCTAGGGTTGTGATTTATTTTAATATCATTTTAAAGATGAAGTGGTTGGGTAATATATTGATTTATTAACCTGTAACACTAAATTATGTAAAAGCCTCTTCCGATGGTCAATTACAAATACCTAGTATAATCAAATTGAACCATATGTCTATGTCAACCAAATTACCTAGATTCATTAAGATTAAGTTCCAATTAAGGCTACCCCCGCCCGACAGGTATATTCATATCCTGTAAGGAAATCTATTAAAGGGTTATCTATCCTCAAGGAAGATCGTGGGCTATTAAGTCTAAGGTTGAAACCTAAAATCCCTATGTCTAGTTCATTTTAGATTTACCAGATCAATTTTATTAATGGCCAGTTAATGAAAAAGCATTAAGATTAAGACTCAATAAATAAATCCTTATAATACCAACCTATAATCTAACCCCTTATAAACCAGTAATATTATATTTCATCACAACCTTAGATATATAACTTAGTTACGACTCATAGTTAGGGCTGGTAAAAATTTAAAAGACATAAAATAAAATTACCGAAAAGTAAATGCTGAAAGATAAATGCAATAAAATAAAATGCTAAGGTAAAAGGAATTAACTTCTACTATTTACTATTTAGATATCTCTCATAATATAATATATATACTTGTGATAATTTTCCCAACCAGCCATTAAGGCGGTAATATTTGTCCATTAACCAGCCATAAAGGCGGAACCAAAATAAACCAGCCATAAAGATGGAACAAAAATTAACCAACAATAAAGGCGAAACAAAATTAAACAACCGACCAATCTGGCGGTATCCTTTTTAAGTCAAATTTTAAATAGTTTATTTATTATATTAAAGGGAGATTAATCTAAATAGCAATAGTAAAAGAATTACCTTTCACCCTAGCAGAGGGAAGTTATCTCCTCATGGTAAATAGTAAAAACTGTAAAAATAAAGAAAGTAAATTACTATTATTACAAAACGTAATTAAAATTTAATTACAAAACTTAAATTAAAGAAACTAGAGAGAGAAACTCCCTATTTACATCAAAGAAATGAGAGAGAATGGTACAACAAAATCTGAAATTTTGAGCTCAATTTATAGGCGCGGATAGGCCTCGGACGTCGCGACTCCAAGAGCTTGGGCGTCGCGACGCTGGAACAGTGATTCGTGGCATGCTCTCGGCTTGACACGTGGCGATTCGGATAAAGAGACGGCTGAGAGCTCAATTATGATGCTGACGTGGCGGTGACGTGTCGACACGTGGCGAAAGTGAATGTCGGCACCGTAGGATTGTGACACATGGTGACACGTGTGTAGGACACAGAAAATGGACGACGCAAGCTGTTCCGGGGTCGCGGCCCGGTTGGGAGTACGGAGTAGCCCACGGGGGGCTAAACCAGAGAATAATGGAGTCGCCACCCGGTGTGAACCGGGAAAATGATTTAAGGCCGCACTCACCCCTCGCAAGGGAAGACCTCAAACCGTTGGGTTCGGAATGGTCCCTTTCTTATGTCGTTTGTAATGAATGGATTTGTGCAATATTAACCAAGTTTACTCAACATACATGTTGGTCAAAGTAGTCTAAATTATAGGTTTGCATGCTTCAACAGTAAACTTTTCATAACGGCAAACATTCGGCATCACACATCAAACATGCTACATACATAGTAATCTAAACATACCTTAACTTAAATTCTTCATATAAAAGGTAAATAACTAAAACATGCTTGAAATAAAAAAACAACATTATAATGGCCTAATCATGCTCAAATACAAGTTGGATGAAATGAAATAAATGAATCCTTCAAGTGGTACGGGGCATTGTATCCCGAGTGCAAACCATAATACCGTCCATTCGGATTCGGCTATGGAATTTATGTCCAGGTTTCCATCCAATATACCAAAAGAAAGAACACATATTTCATTCACCCAAAATCACATCATACACCAATTCATTATTTCACGTGAACTAGTTCTAAATAACATGCTCAAATAACCATTCTAAGCCATTATTTCATGTGAATTAATCCTAAACGACATGTCAAGCTAATCATTCATACTAAACACATAAAAATATGTTTCCTAAATCATTATTTCATGTAAATAAATTTAATACAACATACTAAACTAATTGAACACATTAAACACATAAAATACAATTTTTAAGCCATTATTTCATGTGAGCCAATTCCAACAACATGCCAAGTTAACTACTTATGCTAAAATACCATAAAATACATTTTTAAACCATTATTTTATGTGAGAAAATTCTGTAATATAAACCCTCAGGTCTAACCTTTTTTTTCGTTGCTCGGAGACACGTTACACGACAGTCGGAAAGGCTAAATCACCACGATCACACCGGTTCGCTGTTTTGGTGCTTTGCTCACTGTTTTGCCACTTTGCTCGCTGTTTTGAGTTCGCTTCGCTGCGTTTCAGGTCTTCGTACTTTGATCACTGGTTGGTGATGTATTTAAGGTTATTTTGGTGGATTTGGAGGGGTAGTGGATGGCCATTTGCTTGCTTCCTCAATGGATTTCGAGTTCAGTGTTTTACTCACTGTTTTGGTGAATTTGGTCACTGTTTTGAGTGTAATGAGCTGCTGTTTGGGCGTGATTGATGCGGGTTGGATGAGGCAACTCGTGTACTGGTTTGAGGAGGAAAATGGAGGTGATTTAGGCGCAAGTTGAGGGGCTGAACTGAAGGCTCTTTGTGCGTGAACTGCAGTGGAAATAGAGGCAGTGAGAGGCGTGAACACAAGGGCTGATTGGAGGCTTTGAGAGGCTTCAATGTAAGGGCTGATTGGAGGCAGTGAGGGGCGTGTATGCAAGGGCTGATTGGAGTTAGTTTTGGCGCTGGTTTGAGGGTAGTGAGGAGAGAGGTCTTTGGGCGTGAACTTGAGCTTGAAGAGGGGTGTCTTGTGATGTCTTTGTATGCTTGGTATATGCTTGATCTCTATTAGCTTCTCCAAGGCAGAAAAATGAGAGTTTATATAGGCAATTTGGAGTGCATTTAATAGGCAGGCCAAGGGCAATTAATTTGATAAAAAGCTTTGTTGAAATGTGATGCATAATTGTGTTGCTTTGTTGACAATACACAAAGATGGTTTGAAAATGAATCAAAAGGAGGTGGGAGGTGATGGGCGTGGGGTGTAGGGAGTTAATGGTGTGGGGGAGATGCTTGACTTGGTGAGGGAGGCTATTAAATGGTGTAGGGTTGGTATAATAAATGGTTTGGAAAATTGATACCAAGGTAAAAGGTGAGGTCAAAGGTTAAGTGAATAGGTAGAAGGGTAAGTTATGATGGAATAGTGCAAAGAGGGTGAAATTTGGTGTCATGGTCGTGGGCCTCAAGGGTGGTGGGCTTGGTGTTTGATTTGTTGGTTTAATGGGCTTTGGATGTGGATTTGGGTATCTAGGTGGGCTTGGAAGGGTTTGCGGTGATTTTCGGGTTGTAGATACGCTTTGAAACGAACATTCAGCAAGCAAACTCTGAGCGAACTTAGCGAATAATTCCGAAATGTATTATCTCTTGACTTAACCTTTCCTTCGACCGCTTTCCGCGAACTCCACGACTAAAAGGCGGTGCCTCCTTATAAGACTCCTCATCGGGTTCGGTATGCAAAAATGCAATGCCTACAACGTGGCATGCTGTGATTGGTTGATGATGATGTGGCTTGACACATGGCATAGTTGACCTTTGACTTGCTGACATGGCTGATGATGTGGCGACACGTAGGATGACACGTGGCACACATGGCAATGGTGATTGTCGGCACCGTAGGATGATGACACGTGGCACGGCGCACGTTAGCAGATCGGCTCTGATGGTGACACGTGGCACGTCGCATGTTAGCAAAGTCAAACTTCTCAAATTCTGACCCGTTGACCCGGCGCACATTAGCAGCTCTGGTGTACGTTAGGCGTCGCGACGCGCCAAAATTACTGAAATGCCATTTTTGCCAATTTTTCCTGTTTTGCTCCAAATCACCTCCAGAATGACCTGAAACTTTATTTATCTACAAAATAACACAAAAAACATCAAAATATTCACAAGACTCAAGAAACTATACAAAATATTAGGTTAAATGAGTGGTAAATAGTGATATAAATACCACTCATCACCATGTCAATGGGTCCCGCTTAACTGGAATCATTAAGCTTGTTGTGCCAAATCCAAGGCTTAGTTGATTCAGAGGAAAAAGGTTAGGAAAATATATTGTATATATTGGCATATATATTGTATTTATGTTTCGGACTTGGAGATCCACCTACTGGATCTAGGAATTGGATGAGATCCAATTGATCTTAGAGATCTACCTAGTTAAATATCATACAGCTTTTTGGCCAAAATCAAGGTTGTGTGTTATTTAACGGGATCCTAGCCCACTAGGAAACTAGGTTTCCCGAGTACTCGACAGAGGGTTAGAGACTCACCAAAAAATAGTGGGAGGCTAGTATTGAATTTGTAATTTCATTCAGATACTTAGCTTTACGCGCTTTCAAATTATTTTGTCAAAATTATTTTATTAGTTGGACTAATACAATGTTATTTTTCTTGTAACAGTTAGACTGTACCCAAATATCGTTGACTAGATAGTTGAACTATCGTAGTCAAGATGACTGGAAAGGGAAATGTCTGAGACATTATCATGGGCGAAAATGTCTTCAAGGGCACGAACTTTGCCGATTGGGAAATGAATCTAAGGATAGTCCTTGGAGCCGAGAGGCTGCTATATACTATACAGAGACCTCTTGGGCCAAAGCCCAAACCCGATGAGCTACTTGAACTGGAGTTTTGGAAGACTCACAGCGATGATTGTGATACTGCTCAGTCTATTATGCTTGCTTCTATGACTCATCATTTCCATCGACAGAACATGGACTTGGATCCTATAACATGTTGGCGAGGTTGTAAGATCTTACCGATCTAACCGAAGGTCACAGAGATATTAGTTAGTAAAGAAGCTCTTCCGTTCACGCTTGTCAGAAGGTATATCTGTTGAGTCCCATGTGGCACAGATGATTGCTGACATAGATGAGTTGGCTGAGATGGGATAGTCTTTAAGGCTGAGATTACAATAGAAATGGTCCTGCAATCTCTCCCCGACACTTGGAGACAGTTCATCATAAACTATAATTTCATGAACACTGATGATTCTCTTGGAGACTTATTGTCAGTTCTCAAGGAATCCGAGAAAGAGCTGTTTAAGGGCAACAAACGCGAGGCACACTTTGCTTCGAAATCTCAGACACTGAGGGCTGGGCTCAAGGCGACTTGAGGTGTGAAGAAGAAGAAGCATAAAAGAAAGGGTAAGGCTAAATCGTCAAAGGCTTCTGGGAAGCCTAAGGACAAATCTCAGGATGTTTGCCTCCAGTGCGGCAAGCGGGGTCACTGGAAGTGTAACTTCCGTGAGTACAAGGCGCTCCATAAGGAGATTAAAGTGGGCAAGGCACCGGCTTCAGGTATGTTTGTAATTGAAATAAACATGACTACTTCTAGTTTAAAAAATTGGATTTTTGATTCTGGTTATGGTACTCATATATGTACTGATGTGCAGGATCTGTAGATTAGCAAGAGACTGGCCTCAGGGGAGATTGATCTACGCATCAGAAATGGGGCACCAGTCACCGTTTTGGCCGTTGGCACTTTTGTTTTAGAACTGCCTTCGGGACATGTACTTAAACTTTCAGATTGTTATTATGTACCTAGTTTGACTAGGAATATTATCTATGTATTTTTTTTGACCCAATACGGGTACACTTTTGTATTCTGAAACACTGGGTGTTTTTTTTTATAAAGATGATTTTGAGATATGTTCTGCTGATGCTAATAATGGTCTTTATATTTTGAATATAAATCAATCTCAAACATATAATGTAACAAACAAATGGCTTAAACTAAGTAACAAAGATGAAACCTATATGTTCCATTGTCGTCTAGGACACATAAACAAGACTCGCATATCCACACTTTCGAAGAGTGGGTATTTGGATGGATTTGATCCAAATTCATATGACGTCTGCGAATCATGCTTATTAGGCAAAATGCCTAAATCACCTTTTAGCGGTAAGGGTGAACCTGCCACCGAACTGTTAGCCCTCATTCATAGTGACGTATGTGGGCCCATGTCTAGCCAGGCTAGAGGAGGATATGAATACTTCGTAACCTTTACGGATGATGCATCGCGTTATGGTTATGTGTATCTTATGAGACACAAGTCGGAAACTTTTGAGAAATTCAAAGAGTTTCGACACGAAGTTGAAAAACTGATCGGCAGGAGTATAAAGACATTACGGTTGGACTGTGGTGGCGAATACTTGAGCAATGAGTTTCTAGATTACTTGAAAGAATATGGTATTCTTTCACAGTGGACTCCTCCTGGAACACCGCAATTAAACGGTGTGTCTGAACAGAGAAACGAAACTTTATTGGACGTGGTAAGGTCTATGATGAGTCGCACTGAGCTACCTATTTCCTTCTGGGGATACGCATTAAACAGTGCAATTCTTATTTTGAATAAGGTTCCATCAAAGTCCGTACAACAGACTCCGTATGAGATATGGACAGGAAAGAAACCGGGCTTCTCATTCCTGAAGATTTGGGGATGTTGGGCATACGTCAAACGTTTGGAAGGTACCAAACTTGAGCCCAAATCGGATAAATGCCTATTCGTAGGATATCCTAGGGAAACCAAATGATACTACTTCTATCACCCACGAGAGAACAAAGTATTTGTTGCTCTACATGCGGTTTTCCTTGAGAATGAATTCCTAAATGCAGTGGTTAGTAGGAGGAAAGTTGAACTCGATGAAAGTCGGAGTGATACTATTCCTGGCATAGAATCCTCAACGGAACAAGCACAGTCCATCCGGGATGAGACTGTACCATAATCTTCTATTACACAAGGACCGCGTAGGTTGGAGAGAGTCAGGATACAACCTAAGAGGTATGGGTTTCTGATCTCACCTCATGTAGATATTAATCTCATTGAGGATACTGAAACGACTACGTATGAGGAAGCGATACAAGATATCGATTCCGCTTTATGGCAAGAAGCCATGAAGTCCGAAATGGATTCCATGTACACCAACCAAGTTTGGACACTGGTTGATGCACCAGAAGGCGTAAAGCCTATTAGATGCAAATGGATCTTCAAGAAGAAGACCGACATGGATGGCAACGTACAAACGTACAAATCTAGGCTTGTAGCGAAGGGGTATCGTCAACAACATGATGTCGATTAAGACAAAACTTTCTCACTCGTTGCCATGATTAAATCCATTCGAATAATGCTTGCTATTGCTGCATATTTCGATTACGAGATATGACAGATGGACGTTAAAACCGATTTCCTTAACGGAAACCTTTTGGAGGATGTTTATATGCAACAGCCTGACGGTTTTATCGTGCCTAAACTTGCAAACAAGGTTTGTAAGTTAAATCGTTCCATTTATGGACTGAAACAAGCATCGCGGTCATGGAACCAACGTTTTGATGAGATCATAAAGGAATATGATTTCATTCAAAACGAAGATGATCCTTGTGTATACAAGAAGGTTAGTGGGAGAGCACTGACTTTTATTGTCCTTTATGTTGACGATATATTACTTATAGGCAATGACATTCCCATGTTAACGTCGGTGAAAGCTTGGCTTTCAATAAAATTCTCCATGAAAGATCTGGGAGAAGCACCCTATATTCCAGGAATAAAGATCTACCGGGATAGATCAAGAAAGTTGCTTGGACTCTCCCAGAGCACGTACATTGATAAAGTGTTGAAGAGATTCAACATGGATCAATCCAAGGGGGGACTGTTGCCAGTGTCACATGGTGTCTATCTATCTAAGGACATGTGTCCTAAAACTCAATATGAGAGAGACAACATGAGTCAGATACCATTCGCCTCGGTAGTCAGATCGATCATGTATGCCATGATATGTACTCGACTTGATGTCTCCTCTGCTTTGAGCATGTGTAGTCGATATCAGGCCGATCCAGGTGATGTTCACTAGATGGTGGTTAAGAACATCTTTAAGTATCTTAGACGAACTAAGGATGCTTTCTTAGTTTATGGAGATGGAGAACTTGAGGTAACTGAGTATACCGATGCAAGTTTCCAAACCGACAAAGATGACTGTAAGTCGCAATCTGGGTGCATATTTTGTTTGAATAACGGAGCAGTGAGCTGGAAATCTTCCAAGCAAGAGACTGTTGCCGATTCAACAACAAAAGCGGAGTACATTGCTGCAGCTGAAGCAGCAAAGGAAGCAGTTTGGATCCGAAAATTCCTAATTGGATTAGGAGTAGTTCCGTTAGCAGTTGACCCTGTTCCATTGTTTTGTGACAATAACAGGGCCATAGCGCAGGCTAAGGAACCGCGATCTCATCAACGATCCAAGCATGTTCTTCGATGTTTCCATCTGATATGTGAGATCATACATCGTGGTGATGTGAAGGTCGAGAAGGTCACATCAGATGACAACATGGCAGATCCGCTAACGAAAGCTATTCCTCAGCAAAAGTTTGAGCGACATGTACATAGTTCAGGTATTAGATGCTTGATTGACTAGCTATAGGCCAAGTGGGAGATTGTTGGACAGTTATGACCCATAGCGTCACTGTTTGTAAAAGACATTGTGTTTTTGTACAAAATTAACTATGTAGTAATGAAATTGCCTTTTACCGTTTTGTAATTTATTTACTTTGATATAGAAATGGTAGAAGTCCTTATGATTAGTTCCGGATTGAGATGATATGAGACAGTATCAATCCATAAAGGTTTAATCATTAAATATCCCTAGTCGTAGTATTATCGAGACTGGACATCGATAATGCGAAATAGACTAGTATTGCACTTGTGCGCGTTGTGAGGGCATAACGACACAGTTCTCATATGTTTAAGTATTGGATACTTATGCAAGTGCGATAGGAGGTTGTGTTTTACCGATGGTACGAAAAACAGCTTCGCTCTGGATAGACCCCGCGGAATCCCATTGGTAGTATGTATATGTGTCTATGGGAGTCCGTTTCAGGGTAGGTGTATTTGGTCTTAACCCGAGACTTGCATCGCTAGTACTTGCGACAATCGGTAAACTTTGGTTTTGGTCGTCCAAGGCTTTAATAGGTTCTGTGTACGCCTCTTCTAGGTTTATTGAGAATCGTAGTGTATTGGATGTGATGTCAAGATGGAAGTATCACTTGAGACATATGGAGATGATGATCACGCAGGGATTCAGAACTAGTTCTCTATAGTGTTGCAACCATCGAGATAATATGACAAGGTCATGATTATCCGATTCAAAGAGACTAGTTACTTGATATCTGATATGTGCTTCGTACGGGGCAGACACTATTCCAGCCCCAAGCCTTGCACGTGACATCCGATATTGGATCGCTATACGCAATACGACGTATACTACGCATGACATGGATTATATATTCCAGTAAGAATATTTCTGGAGAATTGGGTAGGCATGATGTTTTGCTAGAAGCCAACCATGTCTTGTAAATCGGTAAACACGTGGTACGAGGTACTCACTTTATCGGATAGTCCGATAACCGGATTTACTGCCAACATATCCAGAGATCTCTTGGGTCGCTTCCCAAAGATTCACCGATGACAGTTGACTCGATTAGAATTAATCTGGGATTAATTAAGAGAGAAAAAATTAATCTGGGATTAATTGAAGCTTTATTTAATCTGGGATTAAATGTGTTCGGAAGAGAGAGAACACGATTAATTTGGAATTAATCGGTAAAATAAATTTAATAGTTAATTTTGATTTTTCTATTTAATTTATTCGTATGGGCTAAAATTAATATATCCAATATATTAATATGAATTGGATTTCATTACGAAATTAATGTCGGACTTTAATATGAACGAACGAATTAATTTAGAATTAATTCGTAAATGACGTTCGTAATATATTTGCGAGGCATCGTTATTTAATTAAATAAGATTTAATTATTTAGCGACGAGAGTTCACTTAATCGGATCAAACGGATCCGTGCCGCGGCAAATGTTCGTAGAGACATTTGAATTTTGAATTCAAATGTGGGGCCCTCTTCACATGTGGTAGTTGGGAGGGTAGTTTGCATTTAAGCCAATACCACTTGCTTTTCAACAACCAAGTTTTGGTTTGTGAAACCAAGACTCTCAACTACCAAGTTTAGGTGAAATGGGTAAAACCCTTTTACTAAAACTTATCTCTCTCTCTCATTTGGTAACACTTGGAACAAACACAAACCCTAATACATCAATGAAATGGGCGTGAGCTTCATGGCTTATTCTCTTTGATTTTGTGGCAAAATCAAGTTAGCTAGCACTTCAAGGAATCAACAAAGGTGATAGGGAAACAACTCAAAGCTTGGAATCAACACAAAGGTTGGATCTTGGAGATCTTCATTCACAACTCAAAGCTTGGAATCAACAAAGGAAGCATCTTGGAGATCTTCTTCTCAAAAATTTAAAAGCTCAAATCCATTCAATGTAAGTAATTCCGCAACTTATAATGAATTTATGAACACATTTTCTTGCTTATTAGATCCTTGGCATGTTCTAGGAACACTAACAATAACTACATAATTATTAAATGAAATGAAAAACTATCATGCATTAGTTTTAAAAACAGAAATCAAATTTTTACGAAAAATCATGAATAAAAAAACTTTGTTCAAATTCAAATAATTATTATCTAAATGGTAAAACTTTCAACTCACACTGCTCTTCCTGAAACGGCATCCTCAGTCCTAACTCTCATAGTAAAGTGATCTTCAATTAGGTCCACTCATGAATCAAATAGTTGTGACCTTAGCCAACATAGCATTTCTCTTCCACTTCTTTGTAGATTTTGAAGATTTAAAACATTTACCTCTCAATTAGGCTTAAGATTGTCCATTAGCATGGACTCATGAGAGGTGATCTTATTTAGCAGTTGCGTAAGAGTGAATGTCAACTTGTTCATAACATAGTTGTTCTTAAACTGCAGGAAACTCTTTGAAAGAGTCTCCATGATCATAGTCATCTAGCTACGATCATTGATACTTCCTCCATAAGTTTCGGCCATGTTGAAGTGGTTTATAGTCGCAGTCATCAAACAACTGTGACTTTAGCCATCCAAACATTTTTCTTCCACTTCTTTGGAAATTTTGAAGATTCGACAACACTTGCCTCTCCTTTGGGCTTAAGATTGTCCCTTAGCATAGACTCATAAGAGGTGAGCTTATTTACCAGTTGTGTAATAGTGAAGGTCAACTTATTCATAACATAGTTGCGCTTAAACTGTAGGAAACTCTTCAGAAGAGTCTATATGATCATAGTCATCTGACTACGCTCGTTGATACGGCTTCCATGAGTTTTAGCTGTGTTGAATTGGTTCATATTTGTGGTCATCACTAAGATCAAGCCCTCATGACATTTTCGTTCCGTAGGCTGCCCGAATATGCCTTGTAATGACTACATCATCATAGATGTCTGTAGCCATTGATTCATTTTTTGCAACAAGAACCTCAATCATCCCTATTAACAAGTAGCAGTGCGCCTTCTCAATAGATGCTACCTATCTTTGGTGTGTGTCGCGAACAGCTTGGTTAGCATTTCTAGCGGACTGTATAGGACATTCCACCATCAGAATAAATAAGTCTTCACCTACTAGGATATAGTTTATGTTACTTTTCCATTTAACGTAGTTTTCTCTTGTTGATTTATTATTTGCAACAAAGTAAATAATTGGAGAAACCATGGCTGTAAATAAAATGAACATGCATTTAATATTTCATTTATCGCATATTAAAATTATCAGAAATATTTTGGCATAAAATTAAACATGATGCATGTACCATGTAGAATGACGTTTTAGGGTATGTCAGTTATTTGTATACTAGATCAAGAGTATATATTAGAATAACTCTTATTCCTATATTAATCGACCACCATTTGATTTGATTCAGGAATTTTGACTAACATCTAATCGTTCCTTTGTGAGTGTAACCCATTATTTCGAAACTCTTTGACTTAACTAATGAAGTGTCGCCATATGGTAGGTCAAATCAGCAAATACATCTAGAATTCCTATCCTATCAGAATTCAATTTTGATATTGATCCAAAGTGGAAACCATCTGTAGGAGGACGAAAATAAAACCGTCTCGAAGTGATACTTTCATCTTGACATCACACCCAATACACTACGATTCTCAGTATACCCAGAAGAGGCGTACACAAAACTTGTTAAAGCTCTGAACGACCAAAACCAAAGTATATTGATTGTCGCATGTATTAGCGATGCAAGTCTCAGGTTAAGACCAAATACACCTACCCTGATTCGGATTCCCATAGACACATAGTCATACTACCAATGGGATTCCGAGGGGTCTATCCAGAGCGAAGCTATTTTCGTACCATCGGTAAACAGAACCTCCTATTACACTTGCATGAGTATCCAATACCCAAATATATGAGAACTATGCAATATCAGTAACAATATTATTTGTCCGATAAGAGAGTGTTGAGTAGTGAGTTATCTGTTAATAGTCTTAGCACATATAAGTTATTTTCCAAGTCTCATGTACATATTGGTAATCCATTTCTTGAAACAATAACTGGATAATTATTAAATGAAATGAAAAACTATCATGCATTAGTTTTAAAAACATAAATCAAATTTTTACGAAAAACCATGAATAAAAAAACTTTGTTCAAATTCAAATAATTATTATCTAAATGGTAAAACTTGCAACTCACACTGCTCTTCCTGAAATGGCATCCTTAGTCCTAACTCTCATGGTAAAGTGATCTTCAATAAGGTCCAGTCATGAATCAAATAGTTGTGTCCTTAGCCAACATAGCATTTCTCTTCCACTTCTTTGTAGATTTTGAAGATTTAAAACACTTACCTCTCTATTAGGCTTAAGATTGTCTATTAGCATGGACTCATGAGAGGTGAGCTTATTTACCAGTTGTGTAATAGTGAAGGTCAGCTTATTCATAACATAATCGCTCTTAAACTGCAGGAAACTCTTCAGAAGAGTCTATATGATCATAGTCATCTAACTACGCTCGTTGATACGGCTTTCATGAGTTTTAGATGTGTTGAATTGGTTCACATTTGTGGTCATCACTAAGATCAAGCCCTCATGACATTGTCGTTCCGTAGGCTGCCCGAACATGCCTTGTAATGACTATACCATCATAGATGTCTGTAGCCATTGATTCATTTTTTGCAACAAGAACCTCAGTCATCCCTATTAACAAGTAGCAGTGCGCCTTCTCATTAGATGCTACCCATCTTTGGTGTTTGTCACGAATAGCTTGTCTAGAATTTCTAGCCGATTCTATAGGACATTCCTCCATCATAATAAATAAGTCTTCACCTACTAGGATATAGTTTATGTTACTTTTCCATTTAACGTAGTTTTCTCTTGTTGATTTATTATTTGCAACAAAGTAAATAATTGGAGAAACCATGGCTGTAAATAAAATGAACATGCATTTAATATTTCATTTATCGCATATTAAAATTATCAGAAATATTTTGGCATAAAATTAAACATGATGCATGTACCATGTAGAATGACATTTTAGGGTATGTCAGTTATTTGTTTACTAGATCAAGAGTATATATTAGAATAACTCTTATTCATATATTAATCAACCACCATTTGATTTGATTAAGGAATTTTGACTAACATTTAATCGTTCATTTGTGAGTGTAACCTATTATTTCGAAACTCTTTGACTTAACTAATGAAGTGTCGCCATATGGTAGGTCAAATCACCAAATACATCTAGAATTCCTATCCTATCAGAATTCAATTTTGATATTGATCCAAAGTGGAAACCATCTGTAGGAGGACGAAAATAAAACCGTCTCGAGGCGTCATTTGAATCTCATGTTATCGAACTAACAATGGAGATCACGAGATATATTATCATATATCCCTCTCACACTCACTATTTTACAGTTTAAGATTTATATATTACATTATTATCTAATTTTTTTAGATTATGCGTGGCTAAAAACATAATATAATATATACTAGTGAAGTTTAGTGATCTATAATATCCCGAATTTTGTTTTCGGAATTATTCTGGAAGGTTCTCGAATTGAGTGTGGAAATCAGAACGAGACGATGTTTGAGAATAAGAGCTTGAGTGTTAAAATATATGTTGGAATACTTTGGGATAGTGTTTCGAAACTTTGAAAATCACGTAATTCGAAAGGACCGGTTACACGTATTTTTGAGATATTTTTTTTATTTGAGGAAGTTTTGGTCATGAATATAGAAAAAAAAATTCGATTGAGGTTATTCTTGAGCCATCAGACTCATTTTTCATAGACGAACAACTTTCATGTTGAACACTTCTTGAAATTTTAAGCAGAATGACCTTGATTTTACTGGAAACCAAATCAGCCCATATTAAGGACCAAATTGCAATTTCACATTAAGGACCAAATTGCAATTTCGCGCAGGTACCTGTGTATAAGTTTCAAGAAGTTTGTTATTAAAGCCAGAATTTTCAATTAATTGTAAAATAGACAAACAATAACTCTCACACAAACTTTTCAGCACCTCTCACACACGTGGAAGAGAGAGGGAGCAGCGTCGACCAGTGGAGGCTTCTCCGACGAGGCACGACAATGGCACCAGGATTGTCTTGCCAATGGGGAGCTGCTGGTAGCCGTCAATCAAGGTATGGCGGCGTGTGGTGGACGAAATCGAGTGGAGAAGTCGAGACTTATTTTGCTCCGATCTAGCTCGTTCCTTCGACTTTTCGGGCCAAATCATATACCAAATCAAAGCCCTCAAAGAGTACTACAAGATGACGGTGATGGTTTCTGGTCCCACTGCAGTGGACCGACCCGCTACCCTCTGTTGACATGAGCTTGTTTCGTTATTTTTCGGTCTATGCGCGCGATTTGGACATTAGTCGCTTGTTATATTTCGTCCAGTTGAGTTGGTTTTGGATGCTTGATACAGTTTTCGATGAAAATGATTTTCAAATTTGATTTTGATTTCAACAAAGAGTTTTCATGATGTGTTTTCAAAATAATTTGAAAGTGATGGTTTCATGTTCTCTGTTTGATGACATATGTGATTTATTGTGTGAATCTTTCGTTTGTAATGAATAAATGGTCAGTGGACTGTTATTGAATGAAGGATAAGTATAGATTCGTGAAGTACTACAGAATGAATGAATGGATTATGGATATTTGTCCATTTTTGATGTATGTGATTGTTTATGTAAGAGCTTAAGCTTGATTTTTATGTATGTGTATGACTCTCGGTTACACAGTGGTTTATATGTTTGGATATATATACGTAAATATTAGTGTTGGGAATGTTATTAGATATGTATAAATGCCAAGTGAAAAGTTTAAGGATCAATGTATTTGTGTTATTCGAATTTGTTAGAATATGTATGAGTTTATGATATTCGGTAGAGGTGTATAAATTTTCAGGTTAACCCGCAACCCGATCCAATTCGACCCGCGCGGGTTTTAAAATAATTAATGATTTTTCAGATTAACCCGACCCGACCCGACTCGACCTGAAATTTATGGGTTGGGTCACAGATTTGATATTAGAACCCGACCTGACCCAACCCTATAATATTTTTATTATTTTTCTAATTTTTTATTGTTTTTCTAAAACTTTTATTATTTTTCTAAAAGTTTTATTATTTTTCTAAAAGTTTTATTATTTTTTAAAGTTTTTACTATTATTTCATTTATTTATTACTTTCTTTGTCTTGAAACTTTATATATATGATAATTTTCGGGACATAAAATAACTAATATTTATATTTTAAAAAAATTAATTCATTAAAAAAATTATTTTCTTGGTCGACCTGATGACCTGACCGAACCCGATCCGATTGGGTTTCACCTCTCAAATTTTGGGTTCGGATTTCACGAATCGCGTGACCTGACCCGACTTAACCTATGAATACCCCTAATATTCAGATACATATGTTTTTTATATGTGAAGGATTTAAAGATCGATACACGTTATGTTCCTTTTATTGTAAAAGGTAAATACATTCAAGGTATGGACACCAACTATTGTAAAGACTTCTTAGAAATATTATTCATGGAATTTTGGTCACAGTAGAACTTAAACGTAGTATGTATTATAATCTTCAATTTCAGAGTTTTTTACTTGTATATTGATATATGATATTTTATACTTGACTTATATGATTTTTTCGTGCTCGGTACGAGCGTGGTTACTTACTGAGCCATAGCTCATATCAAACCAGATTATTAGTTTTGCAGGCGGAAAATCAGATTGAATCGCCATCAAGTTTAGGATACTTATGTCGAGGCAGAGGACCATCCAAGTTGCAGTAACCGACTCTAGAGCCCTGTGAAATATCATATAAGTTTAGAAATCATGATGATTTAATGTAGTGTTATGCACACAGTTTTTTATATATGTAAATTAAAAAAATTAATTCGTACGTGTGTTTGTAGGCACGGGGCCCTTGGGTATTGTCACTTGATATGTCTGGTATGGACCAGAGATCCCTTTTATTTATTTGATATCGATAATAAGTCATGTTGGTGCTGGACTATGATCTTGGTTATCTAATTTTATGACCCATTTTTTATAAATTTTGAGGCTCAGGGTGTCAGGTTATTCATGTCTCATACTGGTAGCGTCATGCCTCTAGCGGGGTGTTATAGAGTGGTATCAGAGCAAAAGGTTTAAATGTCTGTGACTATTACTTCTAGATATCTGATTGTCAGAGTAAGTATTTTATTATGTATAGACCATATAGGTCTTATGTTTGTAACCATATTTGATCTCTCTGGTATATGATTTGATATGTTATGATTTGGATTTGGATTTGGTATGGGTATGATTTATTCGATGTGCATGATCTGACATCACATGATATGACATGGATTTGGTATAGATGGAATGAATTGTATCTGATTTGATATGACATGGTTTTATGCGATTTGATTTGATTTGATGTGATTTAATATGATATAAATGAGTTCATTTGAAATTGAGTGATTCTAGGTGGCTTGATGTGATTTGAATTGGCAAGTTTTGATTTGATATGGTTTGATCCGATTATGATCAGATATGTCCGAAACTTCCCAGAAATATGAGTTATGATAGGATACCGTTTGGTATGATTGAAATTCATTTGGTGTGTAGATCTTGATTTGATTCGGATGATGTATTGACTTGGTTAGATATGATCCGTTATATTTTTAATTAAATTTGATACGATATGATACATTATGTATTGACATGGAATGCTTGATTTCGACAATGCATAGAGCAAATAGCTTTTGAAAATCAATAACGTGGTTTTTGCATGTGAGTTTTTATTCGATTGATCAGATATAAGGATAGGGAAATTTAGAGGATGAAATTTTAATAAGGAGTGGGAGAATATAATATCCTGAATTTTGTTTTCGGAATTATTCCAGAAGGTTCTCGAATTGAGTGTGGAACTCAGAATGAAACGATGTTGGAGAATAAGAGCCTAAGTGTTAAAATATATGTTGAAATGCTTTGGGACGGTGTTTCTAAACTTTGGAAATCGCGTAATTCGAAACAACCAGTTTCGCATATTTTCGAGATATTTTTTTTGAGGAAATTTTGATATTTTGGTCATGGATATTACAAACGAACTCCGATTGAGGTCATTCTTGAGTCATCGCACTTGTCTTGAAATTTTGAGCAGAAGGGCCTCAATTTTGCTGAAAACCAAATCAGCCCATATGAATGACCAAAATGCAATTTTGCTTAGGGACCTTTGTGTAATTTTTAGGAAGTTTGTTATTAAAGCCAAAATTTTCAGTTAATTGTAGAATAGCCCAATAGTAACTCACACTCATTTTTCAACCTCTCACACGCGTGGAAGAGAGAGTTAGAAGCACCAGCAGATGGAGGCTTCTCCAACGAGGCACGACGATGGCTCCAAGATTGTCTAGCCAATGGGGAACCACTGGTGGATGCCGATCGAGCTATGGCAGCGCGTGGTGGCTGAAATCGAATGGAGAAGCCGTAACTTGATTTCCTCTGATCTAGCTCACCTCTGACTTTCCGAGCCAAACCATATACCAAATCGATGCCCTCAGAGAATACTACAAGATGACAGTGTCAGTTTTTCAATCCATGCTCAGTTATATACAAAACAAAGGGAAATTATGTGATGAATAGTATCATTCATGTGAACAGTAACTCTTATTTGAATTCTATTGATTACTACACTTTTGTGGGAGTATTGGGAGTTCGTATATGCTCTCGAAATCTCGGTAAGACTTCCCAATAAAAAAACTCGATATTTTCAAGTTTCCTGTGTTGTATTTGGATGCTTCCAGTAGTGTCATAGAGTAACGTATTGACTTGAATTGAATTGAATAAGTAGAATGCATCGAAATTATGATACGGACAGAATCCATGTGAATTTGAAATAAATTGGATCAATCCGGTGGTATTAGCGAGTTCTCGATAAAATTGAATCTCGTAAGTGTCTGTGCTTTAATGAATGTATTGATGGATATGAGTTAATTATGATGATATGATGATGTTTAGATGGTTCTAGATAGTTTCGAAGGGTTTAGGATCCTTCCGTTGTGTTATCAAAATTTTTTACGGAAAATTTTCTGAAAACACGTAACTTGCATATTTAAGCTAGTGGATTGACATAGAACAATGTATTGTGATGTAATAAGAGTATTATACTTGTTTTGGGTGCTCCCGGTAGTTTATTTTAAGCAAGTCAAGTTTTATACAAAACTGCAATCCTGACCATGTTTTGTAATTTATTTTGACAGACTTGACTAGGATCAAGAGTGTTCGGGAAACCAAGTAAGTAACCCAAGTGATGAGAACTTGATATTTCGATTTATGTCTTAAATAGATATAGTGACAGTTATGTGTGTATATATTTGTATGTCTCTATATTTCTTTGTGAGAGCGCGTATATACCCTGTTACTGAACAACGTGAGCGTCAGCTTTATTGTTACCTAGAGTACGAGTTAGTGATTAATGATGATTGGATTTGAGTTGTCATGTGATAATTTTTGTGGGTGTATGTGTATGTGATTCATTTGAAATGTACGTAATGAGACTTGAGTTGTGAGGTTGACGTATAGGTGTAGCTATAGATATTTGATTTTGTTGATGATGATTGGAAACAAATGGTGTATGAAGGGTTTAGAGATGTTTAAAATATTTAGGATATGACTGGGATAGTTAATATGTGGTATGGGAACGGAGCTTGAGATAAGTTGGTTTGTTTTGTTTATGAAATATGTTAAGTACATGGGTTAGATATATATATATATATATATATATCTAAGTGTGTGTGTGTACATGTGATATGAATTCAATGTGTTTCAAGGTACGAGTTATTCTATGATATTGATAGTCTTGAATTGTATTGGGTGATATGCCCAGCTTGTAGGCATCTTGTTGAATGATGATAGTTAAAGATATGTTTTTTGACGAATCTGAAATATGAATGGATATCATTATTTTCTGCTATATGAATATCTTGTTTACTGTGTTTCGATATTTTGATTTATGTTTTGAAATTTTGGTATTTGATTCACGGCATGAAATGTTTTGATAAAAAGAAAGATTTCAGGTATTTTGATTTTGACTTTAATGGATAAAGAATATATTTCCGCCTCGACGCTTGATTCACGTTTTCATGTTTTGTGATTTATCGATATGTTTCCGTCGAGGTGCTTGATGACATGTTTCCGTCCAGGCACTTGCCTCTTGTTTTTATGACTTATGACTTATGATTATGTTTCCGCCAGGGTACTTGTTATGGAGTCCTAACCATCGAAAAATGATTGGCCTACTACTCTTTCGACATGGTCTTGTTTGTACACTGTCCGGTCTGTGAGCGCGACTCAAACAGTGGATGTTTGATAAGTATTTTGAAAAGTTTGTTTACGAGAGAATGAATTGGAAAGATATACATTTGATATTTTATCACGTTTCAAAAATTTATCTTTGGTTTAGACATATTTGTGTTTTGGAAAAAAAATAATTTTAAAGGAATTACGACTTGATTAAGATAGATTTCAATATCGTTTAGGATATTATTTAATATCATATATTTCTATCACGTCGCTTGTACTTGATTTTTATGGTTTTATGATATTTTAATCCACCGCGGTGCTTGTATAGGGCTTTTTCCAACTGCAGTGGACTGACTCGCTACCCTATGTCGATATGAGCTTCTTTCATTATTTGTTCGGTCTATATGCGTGATTCGAACATTGAGCGCTTGTTATAATTCATACAGTTGAGTTGGTCTTGGACTCTTGATACGATTTTCGATTAAATTGGTTTTCAAATTTTATTTTGATTTTAACAAAGATTTTTTATGATGTGTTTTTGAAATGATTTGAAAATGATGGTTTCATGTTATCTGTTGGATGACGTATGTGATTGTTTGTGTGAAGCTTACATTTGTAAATGATATATGGTCAGTGGAATGTTATTGAATGAATGATAAGAATAGATTTGTGATGTACTGTAGAATGAATGAATGGATTATGGATATTTATCCCTTTTTGATCTTAACAATGTATGTGATTATTTGTTTAAGAGTTTAAGCTTGACTGTCGGTTACACAATGGTTTATATATTTGGATATACATATACGTAAATGTTAGTGTTGAGAATGTTATAAGATAGGTATAAATGCCAAGTGAAAAGTCTGATGATCAATGTATTTGTATTATTCAAATTTGTAAAGATATGTTTAAGCTTATGATATTCAGATACATATATTTTTGTATATGAAGGATTTAAGGATCGATACATGTTATGTTCCTCTGATTTATAAGGTAAATACATTCAAGGTATGGATACAAACCATTGTAGAGTCTTCATAGAAAAGTTATTCACATAGTTTTGGTTAACAATAGAAGTTAAACGTAGTAGGTATTATAATCTTCCATTTCAGAGTTTTTTTTAAACTCGTATGTTGATATACGATATTTTATACTTGGCTCATATGCTTTTGTCGTGTTCTGTACGAGCGTGGTTACTTACTGAGCCGTAGCTCAAATCGAACCAGTTTGTTAGTTTTGTAGGTAGGAAACCAAATCAAACAGCCATCAAGTTTGGAATACTTACGCTCAAGGCGGAGGACCACCCAAATTACAGCCACATACTCTAGAGCCTTGGGGATTGTCACATAAGTTTAGAAGTCATGATGATTATATTATTTGTAGTATTATGCACGCAGTTATATATATACGTGTGTTTGTGGGCGCGGAGCCCTTGGGTATTATCGCTTGATATTTCTGGTGTGGACC